>JAQNCB010000006.1:6640953-6652404 GCA_030068295.1 Euristhmus nudiceps | reverse complement strand
TTTGAAATCGATCGGATCAGTACTTTTTGAGATACACGCTCGGACGGACAGAAAAACAAACAAACAAACAGACAGACGGACCCGATTACAAAACCCTCACTACCCTTCGGGGGGTCGAGGATAATTAAAGAAATGCAGCAGGTTACCAAGAACCCCCCCCACAAAGACTGTCCTGCAGAAGAAAACTTGCTGGTACGATGGAGTGTTCCATAAACATGAAACAAATGCCTCCTCAAGAAAAACAGGTCCCTATATCAAAGACTTGGATTTTTGTTTATAATGGGGTTTTTGTCATAAGCTGTTGCTATAGGAACAGTGCTATTACTATTCTTTCTTTTTTCATCCTCTTCCTCTTACTCTGGGGTCGGGTCACGGGGGCAGCAACCTAAGCAGTGCGGTCTAGACGTCCCCCTCCCAGCCACTTCCTCCAGATCTTCCGGAGGACCTTGAGGCGTTCCCAGACCAGTCGAGAGACATAGTTCCTCCAGCGTGTTCTAGGTCTACACCAGGGAGGTGTTCAGGGGGCATTCTAACCAAATGCCCGAGCCACCTCATCTGGCTCCTCTCAATGCAGTGGTTCTACTCCGAGCTCCTCCCGGATGGCTGAGCTTCTCACCCTATCTCTAAGGGAGAGCCCTGCCACCCTGCGAAGGAAGCTCATTTCAGCCGCTTGTATCTGCTATCTTGTTCTTTCGGTCACTACCCAAAGCTCATGACCATAGATGAGGGTTGGAACTGAGATCGATTAGTATATTCAGTTGTGCCTTCTGGCTCATCTCCCTCTTCACCACTAGGGGGACAGTAGTGACAACTGTTGACAGTAGGGCTTGAACCCCCAACCCTGGGATCAGTAATCCAGCACCTAACCATCAGGCCACTACTGCGCCGGTCTCTATAATTAATAAAGTGTTTTTATTTTGTACCATACATTCATTCCAACCTTAATATTATTGGTGCATGCCATGTTCTTTGCTGTCAGCAGTGTGATTTAAACAAAGCTGATCTGGACCTCATCTCACAGTCTGGCCTTGTCTAGCAGGAGTGCTCTACCTGTCTACTAATCTAGTGCAGGTTAAATGACCCAACACACAGGCGAAAGGACTATTTTTCTACCATGATGAGGTCTAATTAAAAAAGATAAACTCTCCCCGGTGTAATGGGGTGAGTAATTAAAAGTGAACAAGGGTGAACGTTCTCGATTGACTGTTAACGAGTGTAAAGGAATAAAGAGTCATTTCTGTCGTGTCACGACGGAAAGTTGTTGGCAGTTTGTTTTCCGAAGCCTCGTTCAGAGTTGCTTATAAAACATCTTTCTGCAATACACAATGTCGTAAAAACGATTCTATAATAAGTTTGCGCTAACTGAAGTTCCATTCTCATACACCTTTGGTTCAAAAGAAGAACTGATTTGAAAGTTCTCAAGTTCAATACTCATGTATGCAAAAAGAGCAGTACTGTCTCATCTTTTCATCTCCCAAAGGGTGAAGCCACACAAACAAATGAAGACATTAATTAATAAGACGCGACTGATGAGCTTTGACAGCTCACTTCAAAGCTAACAATCTACATCGCTGACTGCTGAGGTCCCCGAGCAGACGGATTAAGCAGAATTTTTTATTTCACTTAAACCTTCTCCCTCAAAAGTCTGGATGTTGAATTTGAATGTCATCGTCCAAATGACTGCACATACTACACCCTAATAAAAAACATTATTACCACCAAGGAGGTTATGTTCTTGGGACAATTTGTTCATCTTTCTTGACGAAGGCCTGCCCTGCACGTACTGATCCAATTTCCATAAAACTTGGTGGAAATGTGTAACATGGTCCACAGAAAAAAAACACTCCATTTTGGAGCAGATTGGAGTCACAGGACGAATTCCTTAACTCAATTTCTCCTCCGCTAACATTCAAAGATACATTTGGACGTCCTCAAAGATGCCATACATCAAAGTCTCCCTATAACCATCCACATTCAAGGTTACCAGAGGGTTACGGAATGGGTATGCGACTGAGGCGTCCGCTAAACACACCTGCATTCAGACATAATTTCCCAAGTTTCGGGAATATATCTTTAAAAAATAAATTAGCTGAGGCTCCACAGGCTCCATACTATAGAAGCATTTAATGTTGTCTCCAGGAGACCCTTCTCATTAAGTACGACACTAACACTTGTACTCCTGTGCAGAATATTGGATTATTTTTGCCTCGTACCTGAGCTACAGCCACTTGGGTCTGCTGCTGCTGTTGGCTGAGCTGCTGCTGCAGGAGTTGGAGCTGGTGGTGCAGGGAGAGCGGTGTACCGGCTGCCAGCTCGCTGCATGATGGAAGCAGCATCTTCGGAGACGCCAAGAGAATGGAGGCGTCTTCACTTAGCTGAAAGAGAGAGAGACAGGCAGAGAGAGATAGATATCTAATAGCAAATAGAATATATATTGAAATCCGTATTATTTACAGCACCAGAAAGACTGTAGTCTCTTTGTGCACTTCCCTTCATTTAAGATTCTCTTTAAATAAAATGTGATTTTTTTTTTTTAACAGAACCTCTTGGCTGACAGATTTTGATGAGATCCGTGCTTGTTTGAGTCAAATTTTTGAACACTCATTGCTCAGTTTAGACCTGAGGGACCTTTTAGTTCTGTGAGAAAAAGAAAAGCTTTCTCGAGTGTCATGTACATGCAGGACTTCATTCACATGACTGTGCCAAGTGCTTTGAACTTGGACTCATCCATTATTCCAATTAGCCATGGATGACTTGGTACTTAAGAGGCTAACCTTCATTCGGATCATTTAATGGTGAACAAGATATTGGGAGCGCTGCCTCTTACGACAGGGTTACTGATCTACAAAATGCAAACATGACAGCAGCAAATACACCAGTAAAACAAAGCATCTAGTTCGATAAAGGTGATTAACTGGTTAGTTTTCGACAGACAGAGAGATTTGTTTACATCTGGATAAACAGGCAAAGAGACACGTACACAGAATGGACAGCCACAAAAATGTTGCTGAGCCTCGTCCCAACCAACTGAAGCAGCCCTAGACTATACCACTGCCTCCAGAGGCTTATAAAGTTTCCACTGTGCATGGTGCACTTCCTTTCTTACCCTGGCATGCCCATCACACTGAAGTATTGGTAAATCTGGACTCATTAAATCACATGACCTTTTTTCATTGTGCAGAGTCTGATCTTTATGCTTCTCAGCAAACATCATGCTTTTTATTCATTCATTCATTCATTTTCTAATTAGGGAGGCTGGCGTCCATCTCAGCCGACTCTGGCTAACAGTCTATTAGTCTACTGTGCATGTTTTTGGACTGCCGGAGGAAACCGGAGTACCCAGAAGAAACCAACGTAACCCCACACAGAAACGCCCGAGCCCGGGACTCGAACCCAGGCCTTCCTTCTGTGATCCGAACATGCTAAACTCAAGCTTTTTATTCTGATAATTCTTACTAACAAGTGGTTCTCTTCAGGTCACACAGCTTTTCAGTCCAAATCCAGCGCATTATGTGTGTGGAAATCCACCTTCACTATTAAACATACCTGAGAGTGATTCCACTCAACATCTCTCCCACAACCATGGAACACATCTTTGTGTTTAAAGAAATTAGAAGCTACTCACTGCATCAGTTAGAGCTAAAAAAAAACAACAACAAACAAACCAGTTGCCAGCACAAACATTAATCACTGCAGTAATGATCCAATCAAACTTGTCTGCAAGGATTCTGCACGAGCGTATCGGCTTTTTAGAACCCAGACAGGAATGTTCTTTGGCTAGACAGTGCACATCATTGCCAGGCAGACTGATTGATAGATGGAGGACGAGAAATAATTCAATACATCAGTAGATGGATAGACCTTGGCAGACAAAAGGGTCAAAAGATTAATCAATCAATAGGAAGTCAAACAGATAGATAGATGTAGTAATAGGCAGAGACTGGCAAAGAGACAAACAGTGAATAGAGCATCTGATTTAAGCACAGTGGATAACCTGTACAAACGTGCATTCAGTCATTACACCACTCCAGCACCCTGCTCTCTGTTACTGCCTTGGTTTCATAAACCCTTCATCAAAAGCACCTCAGTCATGTCAACCTTATTAAAGCTTGCAATGCTGTCGAGCGAAAAACCACAGGAGTGTGCCGGGCTAATCAGAGATGGTGACAGTTATTAAAGGAGTGCTATTAGGGTTTTTAGAGTAAAATCATGGCAGATGATTGATGCGGTGTTGGGTATATTGGTGAAACGGAACACCTGTACTGCACAACGAACAAAAATATCAACTCTCATGCACAGAAACCCCCCGACACAGCGAAGGACAGAAGAATAATGCATCACTTACAAACAAGGTGAAAACTAGTGACTAGATTGATGATTGGTGCTACGAAGCATCATATTTTCAAATCCTAACGGTTAAGGCTTGTTAAATATGCCGGATTTTGTTTTTCAGAAATCTTATTAACACCACCCACACACCATCAATCCCATAAATCTTACCGACTAAATACCTGCTCACAGAACAGCAACAACAAAAAAAAAGTGCCGTCTTAAATCAACATCCGAGGCACATATGCAGAGCTTTCTATTAGAGAAACGTCGCATGCTTTTGCAAACATGATGGATGACTCTTCATTTCATAGTGTGACTACTCTCGATTTCTCTCTTTCTCTCTCTTGCTCTATCTATCTATCTATCTCTCTCGGATAAATGCACACATACCCACACTCGTCTTTTCCCTTTGCCAGTATAAGCTGCTCAAAGCTATGATTCTGCAGACTCCATGTCATTCTTCATACTCCTCATAGCACTAATGCAAGTGAGGAAAACACAGGCCAGGCCAGGGGCTGGAAGCGCATGCTAATGAGGCTAGCATCTTTTTTTTTTTTTGTAATCACACAGAACACAACAGCTGTTTATCTGGGCAGCCCTGGAGAACGGTGCATTGTAAACACCACCTGCTCCTAGAAACGACTTCCTGAGTCTGTGACTTTCATATCCATGGCCAGAGCGCAGGGGGGATGCAAGCCAAGAACTGCTTGTGGAGAAAACGAGTCTGTCTGAAAGGAAAACGCTGTGCGGACAGCTGCGAGTCACCTTGAAGGGATGTATTGAGTCACCTTGACGAAGCGTTACTCATTGATTTTAAATCCAGAACAACTCCGTTGCACTCTCTGAGCTACCGGGGTGCCGTAGCTCTCTATGGTTAGTGTTTTGTGAAAGCTGGCCGCACTCGTGATCAACATTCTTGGACTTTGTGATTGGTTAAACTTGTGAGGTGATAGTCAAAAAAGATGCTATGATTTGGAAACGCCTTCTGGAAAATACAGGAAATGATTCATATACAGGTTGGAGTGAACGGCTTGATCTGAAACCCTGATCAGTGTTATGACAGAGCAAAACTAATTTCTCACATTAGACTTTACAACCATAAAATTCATTGGCGTGTGGTTTCCTTCTGTCAACTGGACTGGAAATTTGGTTGAAGACGTTTCACTACCAATCCAGGGAGCTTCTTCAGTTCTAAAAACTCACGCAGGTAACCAGAATTTATACTCTGTGGTTCAGGACTCACCCTTCCTAAGAGGTGTTAGTTTCACCTAGGCCAGGGTCGTTATAGAGTCGTTAGGGTCTCTGTATCTGAAAAAAGCAGGGGTGTGAGGGGGAGGTTGTTGGCGGTTTCACCCTGTGGATAGGAACGGGGGGGGGGGGATTCTGTAATGACCTCGAGTGTGAATGGTTGTGTGAGTGCTGGCCCTTTGATGACCTGGAGAGATATGAGTGCCAACCCCCTCGCAACGCTAACTAAGTAGAAGCGGCTGAGAAAATGAATGATTTTGGATCGTGGCAGGAAACTGGAAGACCTGAAGAAAACCCCACACAAGCGCAGGAAGAAGATGCAAAATCCACAAAGAAAGGCCTTACCAAGCCTGGGACTCGAACCTACAACCTTCTTGCTGTGAGGCAAACAAGCTGGCCACTACACCAGTGTGCTGCCCTATGCCATGCTATAAAAGCTTCAATTAAAAAAAGAATGTTAATGCCTTCGAATCAGTGGCGGGTGTCACACCTACCCCATCCCCGAGTGCTCATTTTCAAATCTAATGTATGCTGATCAAAACTCATCATTCACAAGAGGTTGTGCCCCCCTCAGGGGGTGGAATTAAATTTGGAGCCGGCGTTAAGGTTACGATTTAATCCTTAGCCTTGAGTTATTATTTCACAGATACACGCACAAGATAATCTGTAGGGGTTGCTTTTCTTTTGTAATGAGGATTCTCACACCTCACAGACAAGCTCCAAGATGTCTTCTTCAACTAATTCACCCGAGAATCCATTCTGAATATGAGTCGCACTGAAGAACCCGGGCCTTTAATATTCACTAGCGAACAGGATGCTGTGCTTGAGTCAGGAATCCGATTTCCTTGTTTCTGAGTTGGACGTTGGATTTAGTCAGTACAATTTGTTACACATTCTCGTGCAGCGGTTAGCACGTCTGCCTCACAGCAAGAAGGCCTGGGTTCGATTCCTAGCCTGAGTGTCACTGTGTGGAGTTTGCATATTCTACCCAGGCTTGCATGTGTTGGTTTCCTCCGGGTATTCCGGTATCCTCCCACAGTCCAAAAACATGCACAGTAGGCTAACTGGCTGTCCCAAATCTCCCCTAGGCACGAGTACTGCCCCTGCAATGGCCTGGTGAGCTGTCCAGGGTGTACCTAGCCCTCGCTCAGAGTTGGCTGAGATGGGCGCCAGCCTCCCTGCGACCCTAATTAGGATTAAGCGGCTTAAAAAATTAATGAATTGTTGCGTGGTGTATTTCGTGGTTACAAACATTCCATCATTTGATGGACGACGTTCCTTTATGTCAAATATTGAACCAGAACAATACCATCAATTAAACCCACCAGCGATGTGCACAAAACCCTGAGCCTGGAGCACATGTTGCACATGATGCTAAAAGCCAACGACCAAGTCAGAAATTTCGGTATAATCATGGATTCAGGCCTGAATCTTAACAGCCACATTAAGACCGTTCTGAAGTCAGTCAATTATCACTTAAAGAAAATATCGATGATTAAAGGGCTGATGTCTCAGTTGGACTTAGAAAAAGTGCTCCATGCATTTATCTTTAGTCGACTGGACTATTGTAATGCTCTCCTTACATGCCTGACCAAAAAGTCAATCAGACATCGACAGCTCGTTTATAAAGCACTGGATGGTTCACAGCCAAAATACATCTCGGATCGTCAGGTCCGTTATGAACCACCCAGAGCCGTCAGATCATCAGGGTCCGGTCTGCTTTCTGTTCCCAGAGTCAGAGCGAAACATGGAGATGCAGTGCACAGTTCTTATGTGCCCATATGTGGAACAAACTCCCAGAAAACTCTTAGTTCTTTTAAATCAAGGTTAGGACAGTGGTGGCCCGGTGAAAAGGTGCTGGATTACTGATCCCAAGGTTATAGGTTCAAGCCCCACTGTCAACGGCTGTCCCTGCTGTCTCACCAGTGCAGCTAACTGGGTTATCAAGGGCTGGCCACTGTCTGTGGTGAGGGGGATGTAGAAGAACCATTGCTGACTTTCGTCAAAAGTAGCTGCATAGCTTTCAGCGTGTTGATGGCCTGGCGAGCAGCCCAGGGTGTACTTTGCCCTCGCTCAGAGGTGGCAGAGATGGGCGCCAGCCTTCCCACAACGTTCTAATTAGGCCTAAGCAGTTCAGAATCTGAATCAAGGTTAAAAACGTTTCTATTTGCCGCTTTGCCTTTCAACAATTCCCCGCACTGCACTTATGTATCGCATTTTATCTTCCTTTGGCCAAAAAAACCCCCGCTTTGTTTCCGGTCACCTGATCGACTCACTTTTTTCCACTGACTCTAAAGTTTTTTTCATGTATTCTTGTAACCCAGTGGTTATTTAATGACAGACTGTTATTCAGTGTCAATAGGTACTGTCTCTTTAAGAGTCTCAAGCGGGAAAGTTCGTGGGTTGCACTTGAGTGGTGCTGAGAGAGAGGAAGGGGGAACGCGTGCTGCGGGCGGAGCACGGAGCTGGGGGGGGTGGGGGTGAAGGTGGACTTTTACCGACCTACCTACCCAAAATTATTCTGCAATGTTACCGGCAACAAAGTTTTTTTTTGGCCTTTCCAGCTTTTGGCTATTCCAGCTTGATTTGTTTTTCTTTTGTTTTTCTTGTTAATTTGTTTATTGCTTTACATGTTTTATGTCAAGCACTGCTTCAGTACACGAAAATTTCATTTAACGAAACGCTATGCAAAGGTTTTTTTCACTTAATTTTTACGAATGAGTCAGGATCCACACGCCGGTCCAGGTGGAGGCGGTAATACACCTTAAATCGGTTTGTCAACCGCCAAAAAAAGGAAAAGAAGAAGAATCCGATGAAAATGAGAAACTTAAGTTTAATGTTTCTTGCCATTTATTTTCTGTCATTTTTATTATTTTTCTTTGCCCTCCTCGCCACTTTGCTTTTGGACATCGCCTCACTCGAAAGGTAAGGTTCCAAATGATTTTTTTCTTTTTTTTCTATTATCTACTTCATTTAAAGGGACTAACGGTTAGGTTAGGTATATTGAATGATTCAAAAGTATTTGGCTCTCATTTCAATCTGGTTTTACCCTTATTATAAAATTTATTGTGGTCCTTTTGTAGAGCTTGGAACGAATTAGGCGAACGAATTAACAAATTAAATATTTACATGTAAAACGCGATTCATTATACGAAATAATCATGATACGAAAGCCACTCCTGAATGGATTTATTTTGTATCTCGAGGTTCCACTGTATATGAAACTGAACACAGTGGAGTGCTTTCTGTCTCTGTGTGAACGCGGTAGTAGGCTTTGTACCGGTCAATGTGTTGAACATCATTCAAGACTAAATCCTTATATTGAGTACTGGATAAGTAGCTCAGTTTAACACTACAGGTTAATGTGGACATGCACACAAATCAGATCTGGTCACTTAGTACTATGCGCAACTAGCTTTACCCTGCTATGTCTGGGGGGTGGGAGTGTACACATTAAAACTGGCCAGTCTTTATTTCGGACTGACTTCTGATCCCACATGAGCCATGAAGCGGGACACTGAAGAAGATTTAAGCTCCGTTGACTAATGGGCCATGAGGATTGAGTGTGTATGTCAGCGGGCATGGCTTTACACTGATATATTTGTTATCTTAAACGTATGGGAGGAAAGTATAAGAATCTGTCGCTGCTTGTTGGCCTCTGGCGAGATTGCGGGGAGGGGGGTAAAGAAGATCGATGAGCTGATAGAAATGAGGACCAGGGAGAGAGATAACGACATTGTTGGTGCACCATTATAAAGCCAAGAAGCTTGTCCTTAGCCTGTCCTGTCCTCTGTCATTTACAGACACTGCACAATGAGACACATGAATGAGCTTCGGGGACTGAAGATGGATGGCGCTCAGCATTTAGACACACGTGTCACTGAGAGACCAGAGAAATGCAGCCCAGAATCCTATTACAGGACCATGGAGGGGTTTTATGCCAATATGTACCACGTTTTTTTTTTTTTTCTTGCTTCTGCTGATTAGCAGATTCTGCCAGAATGCTTGCAGTCATTTAAAAACTCATTCATTCATTTTCTAAGCCGATTAATCCTCTTTAGCGATACGGGGAGGCTGGAGCCCATCTCAGCCGACTCTGGGAGAGGGAGGGGTACACTCTGGACAGCTCACCAAGCCATCGCAGGGCCATCACTCACACAACCATTCACACACACTTACACCTAAGGGAGATTTGGAACAGCCTACTGAGCATGTTTTTGGACTGTAGGAGGAAACCGGAGTACCCGGAGGAAACCCACACAAGCACAGGGAGAACATGCAAACTCCACACAGAAACATCCAGGCTGGGAATCAAACCCAGGCCTTCTTGCTGTGAGGCGAATGTGCTTACCACTACATCACCGTGCCAACCATCATCAGTCATGAAATATATATTTAAATTGTTCATGATTAAATCTATAGAAGAGCAACTGCATGATTTACTGCAGCTTTTCATTATTGGATGATTTATGTGACTATTATATGAAAGTTGATTCACTGAAGTGACTAAGATTATTTTATTTTAGCCATTTCGCTCTGAGCAGTGGAACAAAATGTTGGACCTTGAAAAGAAACAGAATGTCCGACTCTACAGGCTTTGGAAAATTTGTGCACAAGAACTAAGAGAGGAAACTGAAAAGAAAGAAAAGAAAAAAAAAGAATTTAGTGCTGATGGCGCTGATAATAATGGTAAATTATTTTTAGTCCTGGCCATAAATACATCTGTTATGAGGTGAGAGGTTTGGCTGGGATGGAAGATGCATTTGCAGATAGAAATGAGCCATAACAAAATACACAGGGATTCATTCGGTAGGACAGCGGCTGAAGGTTTTCTCATTGCTTGTGAGACGGTAAGCGCGGCCTTGGGCCCTTATCACTAAAGAATAGCGAAAACTGGCGGTTGTTGTTGTTGTTGATGATAAGGTTACTTATAATACCTAGATTTATGATTTACAGAGCTTTGATTATTTGTTCTAAAACGAATATCGTAAGTCTCGCCAAATGTTAAGTATTATTAAGTTTCCTTTTCCATAATGATAAGTTTCCTTGTTTTTTTCTTCACCTTTAAAATTCTATACGGCAATAAGAGGCACCGGAGAACAAAGTGAATATTATTAGAGTATGTATGGATGTTCCTGAATTTGATTTAACAGGGCAGGACAGCATACGAAAGGTGCAAGAAAAAAAAGGAAAATCAGAAAGTGTAATTGTGTCACTGTCATTGAACTGACGGATGGAGGAAATTAGTAAATACTATGCGATTGGACGCTCTAAACCAGGGGTCCCGAACCCCCAGTCCATGGACCATTTGATACTGGTCCGCAAACAAAATATTTCATGGTACAAATTATTTTTTTTTATTAGGGCTTCTAGATCTGCCTGTTTCCGCCTTCACCTTACTGCCGCACTTGACTCTGTTGCATCATTTCACACATTAGCCAACCGCAATTATAATTTTAAGCTAAGCACAAGCTAGCCCTTGAAAAAAATGAGTCTAACTGGTCCGCAGAAACATTTTCATACATAAAACTGGTCCCTGGTGAAAAAAAAAAAAGATTGGGGACCCCTTCTCTAAACCACAGAATAAATTGGCACAAGGGCTCGCTGTGTCTAGCCCCACAGGGATATCATGGGTTGGAATCTACAGCAGGACCTGAGTGCTGCTCTTCAGCATGACACCTAGAAAAAGGTGAGGGACTGTTCTGAACATCGGCTGGGTAAAACCAAACCTGCTTAAAGAAAAGTACCGTATTGGCCCGAATATAAGACTTTGTTTTTTGCATTGAAATAAGGTTAAAAAAGTTGGGGTCGTCTTACATTCGGGGTCTAGACATTATACCCATTTCTGAGCATTATACCCATTCACACCGC
>JAQNCB010000006.1:6552152-6563344 GCA_030068295.1 Euristhmus nudiceps | reverse complement strand
TATGACAGGATGTAGCATGCAGCCCATGTCATCATGAGCTTTGAAAACTGTGCATGAAGCGACTAGGAGTGCAAGTCTTCCTAGACGGGACATTATGCCGTTGTAGGTTACCTTCCCAGTAGTACCCATTCATACTGCTGCATGGACATAACAGAGGCACACTTGTGGTTGAGACCTTGCACAGGGGTTTTAGCACAGTGGGGGTCTAACTGGGATTCAAACCCACAGCCTCTCAATTATGAGCCCATCACCCTTACCCGACATGTTATTTAATACTCTTTATTCAAACCAAATACATTCAGAGCGTTACCTGTTTGGAAATTCTTTAATAGCTCTTCAATAATAGAAGGTTAGATAAAAGTTAAAAAATTCCCCCTTACCAAGTTTTCTCCAGAATGCAAGTCTTGGCCCGTTCCCACCCACGACCCAACTCTCACTAAGCATCAGGGAGTCAGAAGTGCTTCCTCCAAGTCATGTGAAGCCAACCAAGTGGAACTTTTTCAACTGTTGCTCATGCTGTGCCACTCAGAGGAGATTTCAATCCGCCCACTTGTGTATGCATGGGTTCGCAGGCACCTGTGATTGGCTAGTGTAGCTGTGCTGTGATTTATAAGGGCGACAGAGTGTATTCCATCTGCATGTCGAACTCCAGCGCCATGAATAGCTGTGCTATCACCAGGGTTTGGATCTCGGGACTATAGGTGAAGATTTTTTCTTGCGCCACTTTTGAGCATAAAATACATCTTTTGTACAAATGACTTTCAGGAAAACATGGAAAATATTGTGGATTTTTGTCATCCAAGAATTTATCAACAGGAATAAACTTTGAAAAAAATAAAAAAGGTACAATCAGCAAGATGGTGTGATGCAACTCAATTCACTCTTCATCGACACTTTACTATTGCTATGCAAAATACTGCTCTCTATATATGTATTTTTTTTTTTTTTTGCAAGACCAGTTGTACATACATAAAAGCTGCTGTTTTTATTTCCGCAATATTACTCAAGTCAATGCAACGGAATTTCGATCTGATGTGCACCGCAAGGTGTAATCTGAACGACAATAAAGCCTGTCTAAGTAAGTACAAGTTTAATTTTCTTTATTATCTCATACAAAAGATCTCTACCAACACTAGCTACTTTTAATTTATTAAATAACACGTCTTATATCCAAAAGTAGTTTTACTTAAGGTTATGGAATAAAAATACCCTTTTTTCTAACTTCCCCTCCCTGTTTTCAAGCGCGACATAAAGCAGAACATATGTACCTTGAAAGACTTTCCAATGTTAAAAAGAAAGAAAGAAAGAAAGAAAGTTATATATCTAGGCGGCATGGTGGCGTAGCGGTTAGCATGTCTGCCTCACAGCAAGAAAGCCTGGGTTTGATTCCCAGCCTAAGCGTTTCTGTGTGGAGTTTGCATGTTCTCCCCGTGCTTGCATGGGTTTCCTCCAGGTACTCCGGTTTCCTCCCACAGTCCTATAACATGCACAGTAGGCTAATTGGCTGTTCCAAATCTCCCCTAGTTTGAATGGTTGTGTGAGTGTTGGCCCTGCGACGGCCTGTCCAGGGTGTACCCTGTCCTCAACCGGAGTTGGTTGAGATGGGCGCCAGCCTTCCTGTGACCCTAAGTAGGATTAAGTGGTTTGGAATATGAATGTTATATATCTAACTATTAAAGTGCTGAAACGCAAGGCTCCTTTTATAAATATTGAATAAGCATCTTCTCGCAGAAAATATCAACCACGAATCTGCCAATCAGAAAGCTCAGAGAACTGTCCCTGTCTATGGAGTGCGAACCCATGAGCCGGTATCGCGCATTGTATCCTGCTGTAAGGTACGTGTTGCTATGACACTGGCACATGCGCATTTGCAAAACATTTGTGATCGGCAGTAAAGTGCTTCAGCATGGCCGTGGCAATGACGCAATAAGCAAGACGAGGTGTTCTGACCACCAGCCGTATTTTTCAGAGGGAGAAAATATCACACCAGGTTTACAAGACTAATCCGAAGGTTGGAGGTTCAATCCCAAGTTCCACCAATGTTGGGCCCCTTGAGCAAGGCCCCTTAACCCTCAGTTGCTGAGTTGTATAAAAAATATATTAATTGTAAATCACTCTAGATAAGACCATCTGTCGAATCACTAGAAAAGTAAATGTAATGTAAGCAAAGCACTTTTCACAGCTCATTGCTTTATCGCCGTAACGGTCCGAAGCATTTCAAGGGTCTCTACCGACAATGTGCTCTCTGGTCCAGAGTGAAATCCCAAGTGCACCAATACTTCTGTGTCAAAACTTCCATTGACAACGCAACGCCGCCTGACATATTGACTAAGAGTGGTCACGGCTGGTTCTTGCTGCATACGCATGACCAACCCATGCCCCATTCGTTCACTACAGGAATGGTACCAGAACATTTCTGAGAACTTTGGGAACGAGTTTACTTCTAAAAACCTGTGATCTTCTGGAACTTCTGCCAAAAGCAACACCTTATGAACAACCTTGTATAAACAGCTTCACCGTCAGATTCTCTGTCCATACCCTCAACTCGAGTATCTGTTCCCTTTGATTACAATGCAGCAGCAAAGCCATCAACACGGATAAGTCTAGACATCAACTCCACTCAACCAAATGCATAAATACTTCAGAGAAGCACAAGTGGGGGGCGAAAAAGAGAGCTAAAATTCAAGCTTTCCATCACAAGTGTTCGTTCTACATGCCACTGGTGGACGTGCGCATGGCATGAGAGCACTTCAGATTTAATATTTCACTCTGCAGGTGAGCAGGGATGTAAAAATGTTCCCTATGATGAGCATGTTATCACACAACTAGTGCAGCAACATGATTTCAAACCTTCCACTGTACTTGCTGCTAGATGAACGAGCTTTATCTGGAGCTGCTCGGCTGTCCATACTTACCCAATAATCTGACGCCGTACAACCATGGAGCAGGTGCTGAATACAGAACACAAAGTCAGACTGAGATACTGGGGTTGGGGGATTAAAGGCCACTGCTATGTTTGGATCCGTCTCAGGCAAATGCCAGATTAGCATCAGTGATCAGTAAACTGATGCCTAAAACATGAGTACTAAATACTGACAACTATATCGAAATAATAGCACTCAGGAGCTCATATGATTATATTTGGAGCCTTTGCACCAGCGCTGATTCAGACCTATTCATATGGATGTAATTAAACAGGACGCAGGTGACATTTGAAAACAAGCGAGGAAAACTGATGATGTAATCAAGCTGGACAAGACTCTTCATATTCTGTCTCAATTAGCACACCCGCGGTAGCTTTGGACTTTTACACAGCCTCACAGCACGAAGGTCCTGGGTTCAAGTCCCGGGCTCAGGTGTTTCTGTGTTTGCATTCTCTCTTTGTGCTTGCATGGGTTTCCTCTGGGTACTCTGGTTTCTTTACAAAGGCCAAAAACATGTGCATTATTCTAATTGTCAGTTTCAAACTGACCCTAGGTGTGACTCTGTGTGGTTTACAGCATGCGTGTTGTCTTGTGACGGTCTGGTGAGCTGTTGAAGCCTTGCTTTCGCCCAGTGTCGGCTGAGATAGGCTTCAGCCTCCCAGTGACCATGACACCAAGTTAATGTAAGGTCTGTGGGCCCTTTACACCTGAGCCCAGTGGCTCATCATGGGCTTTCACACCTGAGCCCAGAGGCTCATCAATGTCGGAGCTTATCCCCGGTTTCTGTAGCGTGAAGCGACTAAGAGTTCAACTCCTCCTGGATGGGATGCTGGTCCATCGCAGGTTACCTTCCCATTATTTTTACTGGAACCCATTTATACTGCTGGGTGAACAGGGGCACACTTGTGGTGAAGACCTTGCCCAGAGGTCTTAGCATGGTGGGGGTCTCATCGAGATTCGAACCCATGACCTCCTGATCATGAGCCCTGCACTCCAACTGCTACGCCACCGGTCCCACTAACCATTACACTGAGAGAGTGTTAACTGCTATTTCTACCCAAAGTTCGCAAATAACCACAGCATGCTGTGCTCCCTGCCAATGTGCGAATAGTTTTAGAGAATGCCACCTGCAAGACTATACTGGAACACCAGCAACCCACCCCTTAATTTAAGCATATAAATCCCAAATTAATACAAAAATCGGATTTGGCGCCAGTGTGACTATACATGAATCACAAGGATGCACATCCTAATTTTAAAAATGAGTATTTGGAACCATTTTAGGAACAAAAGACGCAAAAATAGTCTTTGGAAACAATTCAGCAGACCGGGTCCTGAGAAAGCAAAAAGTAAAAAGAATGGAGAATTATTATATGGGGCTGATCTCTAAATTGTACCAGGGTATAACAGTTCACCAAAGGAAATGCGAATGGAGGGATGTCCTGGGACATTTCAGAGGAGGATTTAATAACATCAGAAAAGAACCTGAATGCGGAGAGACGATGGAGGTTTCATAAAGTTGATGACCCCAAACACACACGACTGAAATGATTCTAGAAAGAAAGGAAAGAACATTAAGGTGCCTACATGGCAGAGCCTTGAAAATCTCCTGACTTTAATTGTGGAGGAATTTCAGAGCATGAATTCAACAGAGGAATGGACCCCAATGATAAAAAAACCCAAACATAACATCTCATTGTAGATCTGAAAGCTGCTACAATGATAACAATTTGAAGCATCAAAACACTCACAGGCTCATACTTAATTATTACCCATATCTGAGTTTATGCTTAAAAACATGTACAGTGGAACCTCGAAATAAGAAAGTTTCAGTACACGAAAAATTCATTTTACGAAATTATATGCAAAGGCTTTTTCACTTCATTTTAAGAAAAATTATTCAGCATACGAAAGAAATGGAACACAGTTTCTCATCATGCTCAGTACCATGATCCTGCTCTCCTATTGGTCAGAATCTTTCCCATCATGCTCAGTACCACGAACCTGCTCTCCTATTGGTAGAATCTTTCTCATCAAGCCTCAGTCAAGGGGAAGTTAGTCAAGCTCCACACTCCAGTCCAGGTGGTGGCGATAATACACCACAAGTCGGTTTGTCAACCACCAAAAAAAGGAAAAGAAGAAGAATCCGATGCGCTTTAAGTGTAAATAAGTTGAATGTTTCCTGCCATTTATTTTCTGCCATTTTTATTATTTTCTTTGCCCTCCTCCTCGTCACTTTCGATTTCGGACATCACCTCACTCGAAAGGTAAGGTTCCACATTTTCCTGGGTTTTTTTCTTTTTTTTTTGCATTATGTTCCATTTTCTACTTCATTTACAGGTATTAACGGTTAGGTTAAGTATATTAAATTATTCAAATGTATTTGGCTCTTATTTCATTCTGGTTTTACCTTTATTATAAAATTGAATGTGGTGTTTTGGTAGAGCTTGGAACGAATTAGGCAATTTACATGTAAAACGCGATTCATTATATGAAAAAATCATGATACGAAAGCCACTCTGGAACGGATTAATTTTGTATCTCGAGGTACCACTGTATTTTCAAAAGTAGATATCTATAATCTATCAGTTTGGTTGTATCCAATTCCCGCACTTTAACTATTTAATTCCCTGTCATGTATGACTACCACCAACCAGGGTGGGGTGTAGCCTGCACATTCCCCCTCCATGTCAAGCAATGCTGCCACCTGTATCTTTACGCACTGCTGCGCATGAGTATTTATGGGCGGCCTTTGGTACAAATCATCTCACAGATGCTGCAGATCGCTGTGAGTGACAGGGAGGTGAGTGGATGCCATCCCTTCTTCCGAGGGTGAGAGCCAATTATCTCCCATAGACTCCCAGCTATATATTGCTGCGGTCTCAACCTCGACTGAAAGCTGCAGTTTCCAGGTTGACCGTCAACGTGCCACTCGGAAGCCGATTACAAGTACACTTAACAAGACATAAGGACTCGTGTGTGTATATCTGATGTGGCATCAGATGCTGTTTCCAGGTAACCAGAACAACAGCACACTGGCACTTCTTTAAGCTCGTTGGACTGAATAATAAAGGGAGTATTTGTAAACCCCTGAAAAATAAAAATTAGCAAATGAACAAATAAATAAATAAATAAATGAACCACACACACTTATTTGCAGTGTGGTCTGAGAAATGTTTTCACATTACCAATTGGCTTTTTAATTACCTTCAAATACATCCATAATTATGAAGATTTACTGATAGCTCGGAGAAAAAGCCAAGCTCAAGTTTCCCCCGGCCGAACAATGAAGTGTATTGAACACGCCTCGAATTCCACTCCGAACTTAACCTGCAAGGTCACTGCAGATTACACAGCTGCATCAGACAAAGAGGGCTATTTACTGATTTGTATGTGTGATTTGTGATATACCATATTAATCCTGGAAGGGAAATTATTGCCTCTGCATTTAACTCATCAACACACTCGGAGCAGTGACCCAGACACACACTGCAGCAACCAGAGAGCAGTTGGGGGTTAGGTGCGTTGCTCAAGGGCACTTCAGTCATGAAAGTGGAGAATGGGACAGTGCAGCTCACTCTC
Source organism: Euristhmus nudiceps (assembly GCA_030068295.1). Classification (NCBI taxonomy): domain Eukaryota; kingdom Metazoa; phylum Chordata; class Actinopteri; order Siluriformes; family Plotosidae; genus Euristhmus; species Euristhmus nudiceps. The sequence goes on along the minus strand of JAQNCB010000006.1, from coordinate 6,556,838 downwards.
CTGCATCCATAAATTTTTCCTGCTTGTTCGGGAATTGAACCAAAGACCTTTCAGTCCCAAACCTGCCTCTCTAACACCATTGCTTCTCCAATCGCGGGGGGCACGTGTCACCCTGGAAAACATGATTTTTTTTGACATACTGTCCTAGAATTAAGTGTAATTGCACATCCACTACAGTAGTTGGCAGTGGCGCTCTTATCGTCACACGATTGTGTAGGGATTTTTCGCACTGAGCAAACAATATAAAGTGCAGTAAACAACCCCTCAAGAAACAATATTTCGAAGAAGAATGAAGAGAAAGGCAGACAGAGGCAGAGATATTGAGACAATGGTAAAGTTTTTCTTTGTTGTAAGTTGAACTATATTTCTTTCTTTTTTGTTTTTAATGTTAATAAAAGATATAATTTTATGCAGATGGTACTAATAATAATTTTATCCACTAATAGCACTATTTATAGTCGCATGCATGGCAGGGTAGGGGGTGGCATGAAATGTTTTCTTCTTCCTGGGGGGGGGGTGTCACAGAATATAATTGAGAAGCACTGCATTAGGCTACGGCTGCCCCAAAAGGCAAAAAAAAAAAAAAAAAAAAAAAAAAAAAAAAAAAAAAAAAAAACACAAAACTCAAAGGGTATCATTCTGTCATACCATGCAACACCATAACTGTGATACAGTGATTCATTTACCCAGCAAACCTATTACAACATTCTACTCTTCAATGATTATAAATTCGCTGTGCGACAAAACACTCCATAAAAAAAAAATCAAGCTGTTTATTCAGCAGGGCATACATTACTCGTCACCTTATTTATTACACTGCAACCTCACACACACCGAGACGTGTAAATGAGCTCAACCAGACAGGACAGGTAGTGATAGATGTTATTTGCGAACAGCATTTCCCGATTCGCTGGGTTTTAGTTGCTGGACTGTGGTATTCACGACAGCTGGAAACATCCATCTGATTCAATTGCGTGATGAAAATGTCAGGCTCATTATGCTCATTTTAATAGACTGTTTACAACAATAGCATTGCGAGAAGTGAGAAATGGCATTCCTGAGCGTAGTGACATTTCAGCGCAGTGACATATTCGGCGATTGGTGCTTCAGAAGTTTGGCTGTGATCTGGAAATTAAACAATAACCAGTGCTTAAGGGCAATGTTTTAACTGCAGACTGCTAGTGAGAGAAACATACAGATACGAGCACTAAGGACAGGATAATAGTCAAACTGGGGGGTGGAATTGCCCTCAGGTTCTCTCTTAATCAGGTCCTGGTGAAGACCAATCCTACATTCATCAACTCACCGACTGGGCGAGTAAAAGCACCAGTGTGTCCTGTCTAATGTTTTTTTTTTTTGCCAGGATCCCTAATTATCTCGGTTAAAAAGTAGTAGCTAAAATCACACCATGATAAAATCAACAACGTCAATCGGGAACTGTTTTATCTTTCCAGGTGGACAAAAAAATTCTACACTCAACTCAATTCAGTTTTATTTATATATCACATTTTAGGGGCGGCACGGTGGTGTAGTGGTTAGCACGTTCACTTCACATCAAGAAGGTCCTGGGTTCGGCTCCCAGCCTGGGCGTTTCTGTGTGGAGTTTGCATGTTCGCCCCATGCTTCTGTGGATTTCCTCCGGGTACTCCGGTTTCCTCCGACTGTCCAAAAACATGCACAGTAGGCTGATTGGCTGTTCCAGATCTCCCTTAGTTGTGAGTGTGTGAGTGCTGGCCCTGCAATGGCCTAGCGAGCTGTCCAGGGTGTACCCTGCCATCGCCCAGATTCAGCTGAGATGGATGCGAGACTCCCCGTGTGACCCCAATTATGCGGCTTAGAAAACGAATGGATCACATTTTAGAATTGACAACGTCGTAAAACTAGCTTTACATAGTAAACAAATTTTGGAAAGAATTTAAACTGATTATTTTAAACATTTCTCTATAAATGCTATACATGAAGTTAGTTAGTGTGAGACAAGAGGATGCGGAGGACAGGGATGGACGGAAACAGATGATTCGCTGTGGCGAGTGGCGACCCCTGAGGGGAGAAGCCGAAAGAAAAGTCGTAGTAGTCTATAAATGCTATGCATTCCTATTGAGAAAGCTTGTGTAATACTAATATAATTGAGGCTATGCACATGATGTCACAGCAGGTGGAAGTTACTGGGTTAGCATGTCCATCTCACAGCAAGGAGGTCCTGGGAGCGAGTCCTGGGTTCCTCCAGCTACTCTGGTTTCCTCCCTCAATCCAAAGACATGCACGCTAAGCTAACTGGCTGTTCCAAATTGCAGCCATGCTGCAGTATGTTTTGCCGTTCGGTCCTACGAAGGGGGCGCATCCTGGTCAAATGATGTCAACGCATACCCTCTATATTAGTACACACCACTATACAGATGTGTACAGCACTGAGCATCATGACTAAATTGGCTATCTTGATTCATGAAAGTCAGTAGGAAGTATTTTTCCATTTGAGGGGCTTGCTGAACCTGCTACCCGTGCACAAAAAACAACCAAGATCCCAAACACAATATTCACTCATCCCCGACTCCCAGGATACCTTGCTCACCCCCGCATTATTTCAGCACTGTTGATACTCTCATGTCAGCAAACATTTCTTCTTTTACATAACAGACAGAAAAACATCAACATAAACGCCTTCTGATTACTTTCTCGTAATGCGCCATGTGAGTTTCGCACACTTGTGCTGACGGACCGTGAACCAGACAGTCTGAGTCACAAGACATTCATGGCACGGCTGTCTACACTTGCCCTCTGTTGGCTGGCTTGCAGACAGATGTGTCAGCACACGAGTGACGTCTGGGTTTTAACGAGTGGCAGTGTTTTACTTGGCAAACTACCAGATCAAGTTTGAAAAAAATAGACAAAAAAAGAAGAAACAACAAAGAGGAATCTCTGCTGCAATCCGACTTCACGGAGCGCTTCCAGGACCTCTCCCTCTCTGTAGCTGATCCGGTTCTCAAAAACTGGAGCGCTGTTAAATGTAAACGATCTGCAAGGGTGCCGTCTTATTAAGCTTGGCTTACAATGATATACATCTATTACGTCTCCCTGACACAAATGCTCGACTGCATAATAAAAGCAGCTGTGTTATGGGATTCGGTTCGAAGAAACTGGAGATTTGTTCTGTGTCCATGGCTACTACGGACGTAATGCTGGATCGTGTTTCCATGGCAACGGCTTGAGGGCTGCCCAAGCCTAGAACAAAAAAAAAAAAAAAAAAAAAAAAAAGGGAGAGAGAGAGAGAGAGACAGAAGAGCAATTTGCCTTAAACTGACTTCGTCTGATTCAATGGAATCCTCCATACGCCACATCTCAGATTCATCAGGCACAAAACATGGAGCCCAATTCTTCCAATCAATTTATAATAGAAGAATCAAACAGCTGAGCGTCGCACACGGGCTGCGATTGCACTTTTTAAAGTACGGGCTCGGGGAAAATAAAAATGTCTCAGGGGTTGAATTTTTGCACCTGCAAGGCTTTTATTTGCTTTACTTTACTGAAGTCAGGGACAGAATGGAGATTGTTCTCCACATAAAAACAACTATACATAAAAAGTAAATTATTTTTTATAATTATTTAAGTCCTGAAGTGATCTGGTCGTCGAGCTGACGTGAAGGCAGACGTCACACTCGTTTGATTCTTATTTAATTTAATTTCACTTTCCACTCGTGACAGATTGGGGGTTGTGTGGCATAGTGCTCAGCACTCTTGCCTCACAGCAGGAAGGTCATGGGTTCAAGTCCCTCAGTTGATAAGGGTTTTTCTGTGTGGAATCTGCATGTTCCCTCTGCACTCATGGGTTTTCTCTGCGTGTTCCAGTTTCCTCCCACAGTCCAAAGCTATTCTGGATTGCTCTGAGGTATGAATGTGAATACGGTTGTTTGTCCATGTTCGCTCTACAGTGGACTGACAAACTGGCCAGGGTGTACTCCACCTCTCGCTTTACACTTCAAAAATCAGGAACGGAGATCATTGGTTGAAGGACACCCAACACATCTGGATTTTTTACACTTTAATAAAACCTTTCGAATTAAAAAAAAAAAACTTCTCATACAAGCTCTAATAATTTGTTGACCTCTCCAAATGCTGGTCTCATCAAAACCTCTACAAATGCTCATATGACTCCCGTACAACACGTCCTTTCAGAGATGTTCATGTTATCTGGTTAACACCACACGCCCACACTAACCTCAGTACCCCAGCGAGGACTTTGTGTTTTTGTTTGGTTTTTTTTCTGTGATCTGAGTATTCTGGTGAGGTGAGATCTTTACTGTTTGGCTCTTTAAGCAATGAAATGAGACAGAATAGCCCTGTGTCTCCATTTCCCCCCTTTCAAATATATACAGACAGAGCTGCTCAATGCTTCTTTGTATTTTGGCCTGTACTTTTCCCCCCTCAACTAATCTTTTATTATCGACTATACTGTCTCTACAACTAGCATCCATATAAAGTGGCTGTCGCCTTTATAACTTTCAAAAGCCGCTGTGTATGATGGTACTTCTAGCTGCTTGTATTATTTGGTATGCGCTCTGGATAACAGCTTCTGCCAAATGACGCAGTGTAAATACCGTATTTTCCGGACTACAAGTCGCGGTTTTTTTCATAGTTTGGCCAGGGGTGCGACTTATACTCCAGTGCGACTTATATATGAAATTTTTACAC
>JAQNCB010000006.1:6395760-6405896 GCA_030068295.1 Euristhmus nudiceps | reverse complement strand
AATAAATTTATATTGTACCTGTACAGTAAATACATGTAATACATATTGTAATACATAATACAGTCATTCATTTAACGTAGTGTTAGCGCTGCTGCTAGCGCTACTAGCTCTGCTGCTAACGCTACTAGCGCTGCTCGCTTGGAGTGCTCACGAACTATCCTAAAATAAATAAATAAATAAAATAAAATTGGGTAGTCCGTTCGATCTGAAATCCGGACGTTCGGGGTCTGGTCGAGCGAGGTTCAACTGTATATGCCAGCTGTTTATTTTGAAACAAATCTATTTAAGTATTTAAGTTACTAAAAGACTTATGTGCCCATTTATTCATTTTCTAAACCACTTAATCCTAATTAGGGTCGCAGGGAGGCTGGCGCTCATCTCAGCTGACTCTGGGCAAGGGCAGTGTACACCCTGGACAGCTGGACAGTCGGTTTGAATCCTTGTTAGACCTCCAACATGCTAACACCCCTGGTCAAGGTCTTAACCACAAGTGTGCCTCTGTCCACCCAGCAGTATAAAAGGGGTGCCAGTAAAAATACTGGGAAGGTAACCTGCGATGGATTAGCGTCCCATCCAGGAGGAGTTGATCTCATAGGCACTTCACGCTACAGAATCCGGGGATAAGCACCGGCTTTCATGAGCGGAGGCTCAGGTGTAACATCCCAACAGATTGACCTGATTTATTTTTTTTATCTGTAAAACCATCTGTGATTGATTTAATATATTACATGTGATGTAGTTTGATAAATTAGGTTCATTGACACAAACATCTTTTTCTCTGAACTCCTTTAACTCCTTTTAGTATTTTTTCCTCCTCATTTGCGATGGACCCTGTGACCTGTGGACAATTTTGGAAAATTTGCTCCGAAGCAGTTTGAACAGTTCACTTCCCCACAGCGCTTCCCAAAGCACTTAATGTGTTCAGTAGCCTAGCTTAGCAACCTAGCAGGTGATCTTCCCAGAGACAGAGCTGTGAACTCCACATCAGTCATTGTTTCAGAAACATGTGTGGGTATTGGGGAAATATACCGTAATGTACCACCGTGATAATTCAAAATGAAGGAAAACTTTATTTCCAAAATTCCTTGATGCTATGCATAAGGTTAAAAGTGATGTCTGAAGAGAGGGTGAACACTAAATAACAATAACAACAACAACAACAACAATAAAAACCTGTGATGTTACAGTGCATCATTTATTGATAATTGGGGCATGGCACAGTGACATAGCAGTTGCATGTCCACCTCACAAGAAGCAAGAAGCTCCTGGGTTTGCATGTTGTCCCTGTGCTTGGGTTTTCTTCATATACTCCAGTTTCCTTCCACCATCCAAAGATGTGCATAGGAGGCTAATTAGCTGCCTCAAAATGTCCCTAAATGTAAGTGGTTGTATTTGTTGACCCTGCAATGGTCTGGAGAGCTGTTCAGGGTGTACCTTACCTGAGACTAGTGTCGGTTGAAACAGGCTCCAGCCTTCCTGTGACCCTAATAGGATTAAGCGGTTTGGCAAATGAGTGGATGATTATTGGATCAAGATCCTTTATTCATTCTCTGAACCGCTGAATCTTAATTTGGGTCTCGGGGAGGCCTGTGCCAATCTCAGCCGACTCTGGGTGAGGGCAGAGTACACCGTGGATAGCTTGTAGGCTGACACAGGGCAGGGTCAAAATCCTATCCTATCCAATCCTGTGCCAGATGAACAAAAAAGGTTAATCGGATATAATCCATCCATGTATTCGTTTTCTAAGACACTTAAACCTAATTCGGGGTGTGAGGAGGCTGGTGCCCATGTCAGCCGACTCTGGGTGAGGGCAGGGTATATCCTGGATAGACAGCCAGGCTATCACCACTCACTTAACCATTCACACACACACACACACATAGTCACACCTGGGAGATTTGGAACAGCCAATTAGCCTACTGTGCATGTTTTTGGACTGTGGGAGGAAACCAGAACACCCAGATGAAACCCACACAATCACAGAGAGGGCATGCAAACTCCACACAGAAACGCCCAGGCTGGGAATCAATCTCAGGCCTTCTTGCTGTGAGGCGGTTGTGCTAACCATTACACCACCATGCCACCGGTTTATGGTATATAATTGTCTTAAAATGTTTTTGGAATGTAAGACAAAAGCAATACTGTGCAACTCTGCAAAGGATGGCTGCAGTCAGCCACAAGCTTCGATCCCAGGACCTTCTTGTTGTGAGGCAAGAGTATTATCGACCGCTCTACCATATTGAAATCATACACCCTTTAAACCACTGTAGGATCTCACCCTACACTGATCGGCCATTACATTAAGTAGTAATACAAGGGAACCATCAGTTCTTGAAGTTGCGGTGTTTAAAGCAGGAAAAGTTAGCAAAAAAGGATCCAAGTCACCAGTGCTGTAGTGGTAAAAAAATAAGTGAGTATACGATGGCAGCGAAGTGACCGAGGCGCGCGAAGCGGGGAGCGGGGGTGGGGGGTCGCCCCCTCCCGCAAAGGGGGGTCTGGGAGGGGCTTTGAAACTATTTAGCACTTCATCTCCGCCTTCTGGGAGGGTCTTTGAAACTATTTAGCACTTCATCTCCGCTTTTTATTTACACATTTGTGGAAATTTATGTTGATAAATTCTAAAGTAGACCAAATTAAGTCAGTACATTCAACTCAGCCACTAAAACAAGTGGGTACACGGCGTGTAATGGCCTTGTAACGTCCGGTAAGTACCTATCAAAGGTAATCCAAGGATCTATGATGTGTGTAGGGATTAAAGGCAGACAGACCAGAACAACTGTAGCACAAACTGCTGAAACTGTTAATGCTGGCTCTGGAGGAAAGGGGCCAGAACCCATGGTACATCGCTGCATATAAGGCTGTCTAGCTGTCCAGGCAAGTGGAGTTAATGTCATGGCTGTTTGGTCTATACATACAAAATCATATTGATGTGATGTTGGTCCCTGATGCTGACAGACCTGCCTGAGTCTTCCTGATACCTCTTTGCTTGGAGTTTCCGCACTTGTGACTCATTGTGTACTGCGATGAAAAGTCCCACATGGATACCCGAGAGGTACTCAAATAACAAGGATAGGCTTCTTGTTAAGCCGAGTTCTTTATAAGGGTTCTTCCTCATGGGAGCTTTTCCTTGCCAATGTCACTGTTGGATTTCTCATAGGGAATCTAAATATAAACATAAATCGTTCCGGACTGGTCCGGTCCGGTCTGTACCGGTCTGGTCCGGTCCAATCCGGTCCGGTCCGGTCTGATCCGGTCTGGACCAGTCTGATCCGGTCCGGTCTGGACCAGTCCGGTCCGGTCTTGGAACGGTATGATCCGGACTTAACCGGTCTGATCCGGTCTGATCCGGTTTGGACCGGTCCAGATCCGGTCTGATCCGGTCTGGACCAGTCTGATCTGGTCTGGACCGGTTTGGACTGGTCTGATCCGGTCCGGACCGGTTCTGATCCGGTCTGATCCGGTCCGAACTGGTCTGATCCAGTCTAGAACGGTTTGGACCGGTCTGATCCGGTCTGAACTGGTTTGGACCAGTCTGATCCGGTCTGGACCGGTTTGGACCAGTTTGGACCGGTCTGTTCCGGTCTGAACCGGTTTGGACTGGTCTGATCCGGTCTGGACTGGTCTGGACCGGTCCAATCCAGTGTGATCCGGTCTGGACCGGTCCTGACCGGTCTGATCCGGTTTGGACTGGTCTGATCCGGTCTGGACCGATCTGGACCGGTCCGTTCCAGTCTGAACCGGTCTGATCCGGTCTGGACCGGGTTGGAGCGGTCTGATCCGGTCTGATCCGGACTGGACCGATCTGATCCGGTCTGGACCGGACCGGTCTGATCCAAATATAAGAATGCCTATTTTTAAAAGAACTATACAAATATATTTAGATGGAATTTAAAACAAGCTATTCCTTTCTGAATGTACAGTACAGGGATCCCTCACTTTTTTCATGGTTAATGGGGACCAAGACCCTACCTGAACGCCGAATTTCCGCGAAATGAGATCGACCCCCCTGACTGACGTATACGTACATGTATATGTGTATATAATATCAATAAATACATATTCAATGCTATAAATGCTTATAATAACAATTAAACATTGAAAAACAACGCATACCATGGGCAGTGGTGGCCTGGTGGTAAGGTGCTGGATTACCGATCCCAGGGTTGGGGGCCCAAGCCCCACTGTCAACGGTTGTCACTGCTGTCCCTCCAGTGCAGCTAACTGGGTTACCAAAGGCCGGCAATGTCGCTCACTGTCTGTGGTGAGAGGGATATACCATTGTTGATGTTCATCAAGAGTAGCTGCGTTAGCTATCAGCGTGTTTCTGCCCTGCGATGGCCTGGCGAGCTGTCCAGGGTGTACTCTGCCCTTGTCCCGAGTCTGCTGAGATGGGCGTCAGCCTCGCCGTGACACTAATTAGGATTAAGCGTTTCAGAAAATGAATGAATGAATAAGATGTAAATAAGATATAAATAAAATATAAATAATAAAAAATACATATGTGTAATTGTACATAGATGTAAATAAAGTGTAAGAAATGTGTTTTTAGAACTTTAACGTAATTTTATTTCGGCTCTACTCATTTGAGGCTTGACTTCTACTTCTTCTTCGGTTATAGTATATACTGAAGGAATAGTATATTCATTCATTCATTGGTCATCTTGACCAATCAGCTTGCGGGATTTCAGAGCCGAATCAACCTGAGTACCAAACCGGAGTCGGTAGCGACCTTGTGGCATTTTCCTTAACTTTTTCCCTATTTTTCTTTAATTTCCTTATTTTTAAATTCTTCGATGAATATTTTTCAAAAATCCGCGATGCACTGAAGCTGCAGAAACTGAAGCGTGAAGTAGCGAGGGATCACTGTATCTTAATAAAAGTTCTTACCGACATCATTTTATTATTGTACAATATTTTAAGAAAGAATAATAATAAAAAGAAGGGGGGAAACAGACGAGGTCTTCTTCTGTTCTACTCATGCAAGGTCTTTCTTCTTTTCCTGTCTTTCTAAAATAAACCTGGCTTGCATTTCCAATCTTCAGTGTGATGCGTTAAATCAGAAACATTTCACAACTAATCATTTTCTCTGTACGACTATGATGAAAGGCGGGCTCTGGGAGATGAGATGTAGCCAATTTTATCAATCTCTTTGGCAATAAAAGCAATGTTCTTGTTTGTGCATTTTACTGCGCATAAAATAGTAATTTCAGACTTTTTCTCGCACTTTCAGACATGTACATCAGATGAAATGATAAATTTGAAACAAGATTGGAACTGTGTTTTGTTGGATATTTATAGGATCTCATAGCAATCTGTGTACATGTGGGAACAAAGGAAGGATTAGCGATTATTTCATGGAAATATTGTATATATTATCTTATTATATTTGTATTTTATTTTATTTATGACTACTTAATGCCAATTTTTAATAATATGCCTTTAACATTATTACCTCAAAGAACAAAAAGAAAGTAGATATAAATGAATTCTATACAAATAAATGTAAAATTACTATAGATTATTAAGAGAAAAAGCAAGAATCTTAAGAGTACCATTAAAAATCTGACCCAAAATAGAAAAGTTCCTGGGCCACTCACACCCTTCCTCTTTGTTCCCATCCACATCGTGAAACTGCCAACAACCTCCCCCTCATACCCCTGCTTGGTTCAGAGACAGAGACCCTAAAGACTCTGTAACGACTCTGGCCTAGTTGAAACTAACACCTCTTAGGAAGGGTGAGTCCTGAACCACAGAGTATAAATTCTGGTTGCCTGCATGAGTTTTTAGAACTGAAGAAGCTCTCTGGATAGGTAGCGAAACGTCTTCAACCAAATTTCCAGTCCAGTTGATAGAAGGAGACCACACGCCTTGGATACTATGACCTGGATGACTGAGAATCTTCACAGCTAAAATAGAAAAGGTATGTTATTTACTATGGTTTTGAGTGCTAGCTGCTGGGTAACATAATCAGGACCTTAAACTGGGAACACAGCAATGGCTACCTAGATGGGAATACACTGTGGTTGGTTTTTACTGGTTCATCCCTCCTGTGAGAGCTCGGCCAATTATAGCCCGTGGACTCCTGGCATGGATGGTTGTGCATTAAATTGGATTCGATCCGGGTTGAAAGTCACGCTCCTTGTTGATGCGCCACTCGGGAGCCCGAATTACACAGAATCATATTTACATCGTCCTCCTGTGCACCTAATATTTTAATTTCTTTGAATTTTTGGGGGTTTCTCATTACAAAACATGGTCTTTGTTCCACCACAAGGAGGTCGGCATCATTAATCCACAACTCCTTCTGTATCTTTTTTTTGTGAATTTAAAAAATCTTTATAACATAATGGCACTGTGCTCCTCCTACTTAATTATGTAATAAATAAATAAATGAATAAATAGAGGAAAATTTGGACTTTGTCTGACGCCCGTTATTTTAATAGTAACATTTTGATTGTTAGTGGAAATAAGCAGCGCAGGGGACACAAGTCCTCCCTGGTAAACTCTTACATCACATCTAGCATCGAGTTCGGGTGAATCATCTGACATTACTAAAACTCTCAACTGTTTACAGTGAACTGACCTACATTCCATGCCATCTGATGAAAGGACTTTTTCGTGTTCTGGATTTAGTCAGTGTTTGTCATGAGTGAAATTGACTCAAATTAGTATAAGACATGTATTATTAGTCTTATGAGAGTACTGTATTCCATCCTCACTTTGTTCTGAGACTCAATGATTGCATAAACGAGGATGAAGCTTAAATGGTCTGGTAATGGCCCAATTTGTTTCATTTAGTTTCGAGTTCATGGTGGCTCAATGGTTAGTACTGTCATCTCGCAGTGAGGAGATTCAGAGTTTAAATCTTCACCAAAGGTGTTTCTTGTGAGGAGTTTTCATGTTCTTGCCATACTTGTGTGGGTTTTCTCTGGGAAGGCCGATTTCCTCCTACAGTCCACAGACATGCACATTAGGTCTACTGGCGACTATATACTATTCCGGTGGCACGGTGGTGTAGTAGTTAGCATGTTCGCCTCACAGCAGGAAGGCCTGGGTTCGATTCCCAGCCTGGGTGTATCTGTGTGGAGTTTGCATGTTCTCCCTTGTGCTTGTGTGGGTTTCCTCTGGGTACTCCGGTTTCCTCCCACTGTCCAAAAACATGCACAGTAAGCTAATTGGCTGTTCCAAATCTCCCTTAGGTCTGAGAGTGTGTGTGAATGGTTGTGCGAGTGTCAGCCCTGCAATGGCCAGGTGAGCTGTCCAGGGTGTACCCCGCCCTCGCCCAGAGTCAGCTGAGGTGGGCACCAGCCTCCCCGTGACCCTAATTAGGAGAAAGCAGCTTAGAAAATGAATTTATGAAAAAAGGAGGGACACAGTGGTATTACTTTATGAAGATTTTGTGAAAGTTTCATGGAAAAAAGGAGAAATAAATCAATAATAACAGATGTAGAAGGAATAGTATATTCATTCATTCATTTTCCAAACCACTTATTCCTAATTAGGGTCGTGGGAAGGCTGGCGCCCATGTCAGCTGACTCTGGGTGAGGGCGGGGTACACCCTGGACAGCTCACCTGGCCATTGCAGGGCTGACATTCGCACAACCATTCACACACACTCTCAGACCTAAGGGAGATGCCTACTGTGCATGTTTTTGGACTGTCGGAGGAAGCAGGAGTACCCGGAGGAAACCCACGCAAGCACAGGGAGAACATGCAAACTCCACACATAAACGGCCAGGCTGGGAATCGAACCCAGGCCTTTTTGCTCTGAGGTGGACGTGCCGCCCCTCCTTTTTTTATCTTTGAATACCTCGTAGGATCACAGGAAGGGAAAACTGACCGTTAAGAAAGAATCGTGTATGCATAGGTCAGGTCTAAAATTCTTATCTTCTTTTCTTTGTGCCACTCTAGCACTTGCTTTCGAAGGAAACTTGGGGTCTTTGTCTTGGTTTTCTTCTCGGTTTCTTCTTGGTTTCTTCATCCATGTTGTCCTTGAACCCAACCAATCTCTGCTGATGAAAAGCATTGTCATGGTTTCATACTACCACCACCAGATTCACTGTGGGAAGATGTTATCAGGGTCAGGATTAGTGGGTTTATCGACAAACCACAGAACTTTGTGGTAGAGGCAGATGGTTAAATAATTTTTTATGGAATTTCTCTCACTATTTTTCCATAAAGCCAAGTATTGGGTAGGTCTGGGCTTCAGTTGCTCCATAAACAGCCTCTTCCATCTCAGCTGTCAGTTTCTTCTACTACCTCAAAAATGATCCTTGTCTTCTTTTTTCTTCACTGACTAATGTTATTTTCACCAGTTGCTGAATTGGGTGTACAATCTGCCTTTTTCCCCCCTTTCATTTATTTCCCTTCCATTTGAAGCAGTGCATCAAGCTCTGTGGGTGGGATCTCCCAGGGTGGTAGCGCTCCTTTCAGTGACATCATCACACAGTGTGTAGGTCATATGACATATTGGTGGGGCATTGGGACAGAGGAACATAGAAAGGACACAGAGTCTGGTCTGCGCATTACGTAATACATCCCACAGTGAATTTAATTATTATTATTATTATTATTATTATTATTATTATTATTATTATTATTATTATTATTATTATTATTATTTCAAAGACTTCCTTATTAACACTCTGGATGTTAATCCTTATGATTTGATCCTTATGATGGTGGCTTGTTGCTCAGAAATGAATTATAGGAGTTTCATGACGGTTTCCTCCGATCATCCAAAAACATGCCCAGTAGGCTGACTGGCAGATCCAAATCACCCCTAGATGTAAGAGTAAGTGCGGATGCTTGTGTGTTTTAGGCCCACGATGGCCTGGGTAGCTGTTCAGAGTGTATCCCGGCCTTGTCCAGAGTCAGCTGAGATAGACGCTGGCCTCCCTGCGACCCTAATTAGAATAAAACAGCTTAGAAAATGAATGAATTAATGAGATTCATATGAGGTGGATATACAATCACAGCTATTTTGACCCCCTCCTCTTTCGAATCTTTTTCAAAATTATAATATTTTTGGATATTAAAAGTAACATTTTTATTTTGCAATTTGTGAAGATTTTTCTGTGATGTACTATTCAGTCCCAGGCTCCAAGAATACAAAATGTCCAAACAGTTGACGGGATGATTACTCATGAAAGACTGACTGTGCGAGTGATGTAATTGGTCCCAGAAATATCTTCCAGTTCTTCACAGTTGATGGGAATCCATTAGTAAATACTAGCAGCCTAAAGTCCTGTACCAAGTCTTTGTTTATTTCATATTCCATTCTGCATCCCACGATGCATTAGGTCATTTCCGTGGTTTCTGCAGCAATGTATGTTTTGAACAGATGCAGATGCAGGCCCTATTTCAATGACATGAAATGAAGATACATTCACTTTTATACCTAGGGGGAATTTAGAATAACCCATTAGCCAAATGTGCAAGTATTTGGACTGTGGGGGGAAACTGGAGTACCTGGAGAAATCCCAGCATGAGCTGCTCAGCTTTGGTTTATGGGACAGCCGCTATTCCAGCCTGCACTGTTGCTTTGAAACTGAAGCGACACCGTGGAGCCGTGTCTAAAAACCTGTGCCTTAATCCACGATTCGTTCATCCCATGTCAAATCAGAGCATAATTACCTGTTAGATTATTATTATTATTATTATTATTATTATTATTATTATTACATAATTACCTGTTATTAATTAAACCTGGGTATTTATAATTTATTTTAGATGCGCGTAACAGACGATATCAGCCTTCCGACTCGTGCTGTTAAGGAAAATCCTGATTTATATCAGAGGAGAGTTTATGACGGTAATCCAAGTTGAACTAGTTATTCAAGGAAAAAAAATTTAAAAAATACAACAGATTACTGCATAGCCGATATATATTTCCCACATATCTCCAAGAATACATCCCAAGGAATCTGATCCCAGCGCAAACGGAACAGACCTGAGATGCGTGTTTCTCTGTGTGTCGTGAAAAGCAGCTTGAGCAGTAAGTACACTGACACTGGAACCACCATTTATAATTTATATAACATTGTATAGAAATAATATTGTACAGTGGAACCTCGAGATACGAAAGCTTCAGTACATGAAAAATTCATTTTACGAAATGATATGCAAAGGTTTTT
>JAQNCB010000006.1:5791351-5801380 GCA_030068295.1 Euristhmus nudiceps | reverse complement strand
AAACACTGGGGACGGACGGAAGCCAGGTCTACAGCAGGGGCAGTGGTGGCTCACTGGTTAAGGGTACTGGTCCGAAGGTTGGGGGGTTTGACCCCCGGTCCCACCACTGTTGGGCCCTTGAGAAAGGCCCTAAAACTTCAGTTGCTATGTGAGATAAAAATGAGAAGATTCTACTCAAATCACGTTGTGAAGGCCAACTCACTCACTCACACCTAGCCTAAAGCACATGTCTTTGGACTGTAAGAGGAAACCGGAGAACCCAGATGAAACCCCCGTGAAACGATACATATTTATTCATATATATATATATATATATATATATATTTAAATGTCAAGCGTTCAGAGGTTTTTTATTTCCAAATCCAGAATTCATTTGAAGTAAGGACATGGTCCTGATCTCGTACGTCTCCGTGCCCCGATCTCCGTCCGAGCTCTTCCACAATCCAATCACCGACCATGTCTTACATCTGCCATCCATTCAGACTGACCTGACGTTATTACATTACTCACCCACTTACTGCGTAACCGCACAAACCCACGCCTGGCAACATGCGGAACACAAAACATTAGAACGACCTGCAGCAGCCTGCTGACCTTCATTCGGCCACAATCTGATTATGTGACCTCCCTCCCATCTCCACTTGCTGTTAGTCTGAGCAAAGGTCAAGCAGTTTAAAAAAAAAAAAAAAAGCAGGAATTAAAGGTGCACTGTGCAGGATTTCAGGGATCTACTAGTAGGAAATGGAAGATAAAAGTTATACAGTCATCCCTTGCTACATCGTGCTTCAGGTTCTGCGGCTTCAGTGCATCGTGGATTTTAAAAAAAATATTAATTGAAAAATAAAAAATAAGGGAAAAGTTCAAGAAAATCCCACGAGGGGTCGCTACTGACTCGGATTCGGATCCCAGCCTCCTCTTCTTCTTCTTGGGATACATGAATGCTGGAAAATTCGTCTCGACCAATCAGCTTGCGAGATTTCAGAGGTCGTGTCCCAAACAGGAGTCGGTAGTGAACTTGCAGCCTTTCCCTTAACTTTTTCACTATTAAATAGGGAAAAAGTTAAGGATAAGGCTGTAAGTTCACTACAGACTCCGGTTTGGGACTCGGCTCCCAAACACATTTGTTACACTTTATTTACATCTATGTACAATTACACGTATGTATTTTATATTATTTGTATTTTATTTGTATTATTTAAATCTTATGCGTTGTTTTTGAATGTTTAATTGTTATTAGAAGCATTTATAGTGTTGAATATATATTTATTGATATTATATACACATATACATGTAAGTATACATCAGTCAGGAGGGTCGATCCTACTTCGTGGAAATTCGGTGTTCGCGTATGGTCTCGGACCCCCATTAACCGTGAAAAGTGAGGGATCCCTGTATACATATTGTTATATATTGTTCAATACATGCCATTTTCTTTTATATCTCTGTATGAATAGTATATATTTTTCTTGGGGCAGTTATGGCTTGATGATAGGGTGCTGGCTTTCTGACCTTCAGATCAGGGACCCAGAATGAATAACTATTTTTTATAATTGTTTTTTTTTCCCTTTTTGTTGCATTTGCAATGCACTTTATCATCTATTGCGTTTCTTCTTTAATTCAGTATTCTCTTATTTACCTTACCAACAGGCCACCACTGCCCATGGTTTTATTAAAGTTAAAGTCAGGTGTTGATTCATTTTCTAGAACAGCATGGTGGTTTAATATCGCCATCCATAATTCAAATGTTGTGTCTATATGAAGGCCTTTGTTCTCTCTCATATTGCTTTGTAATAATATGTTTTACACCGGAGAGAGTGTTTCGAAGAGAAAAATTGTGATCATTGAAAATGTGATCAGATAAATTTATTGTCTTTTGATTATTTTCATCATCCAACATGTCCTGTCATGTTTTATGCCTGACATAACACTTCAGCTTCGAACCGAGCCATGTTAGTGATGATCCAAAGAGGTACATATGGGAGCTCTAATGTGGACAGCAAAATAGACTTGATTTTGTTACAAAACAGGTGCACTGTGAAGCTAATATTAATTGAAATTGATTCTGCAAACTGGGACACATGGATCATTAATTTCTGCTCTTTTCCTCAATCAATACCACATTTGAGTAAAACAGCTCTGGAAAGATACTTCCAGCAAGAGAAGCTTATATTTTTTTTATTTTTATTTTTTTTTTATCCAAAGACAATAAATTGTAAAGCTTTTTTCTTTTCTTTTTTCATCTCATCTCATCTAAAGATCGTTGTATTAATTTGGAATAAGGCTGTTTACGGGCATAAGATTTATGTATAGTGTGTCAGGCAGGAGCTCAATAAAAATGATATACAATGCCTTAGAAAAGCATTCAATGCCTTTTTATTGATTACCTTTTACCTATTTTGTTATATTACAACCTGTAATTTATTTATTTTTTTATCTGAATTTAATTGATGGATCTGCACAAAATAATTGCAGTTAATGAAGTGTCATGAGAAAACATATATTAAAAAAATAAAAAGAAAAATTGGAATGGAATGGAAATTGCCATGGGCATACGTGTTCACCCCCCTTCACTATGAACACCCTCAAAAGTTCTGGTGCAACCAATTGCCTTCAGAAGTCACATATTAAGTGAAATGAAATCCACCTGTGTGTAAACTAAGTGTCACATGATCTATCAGTATAAACAGACCTTTTCTGAAAGGCTCCAGAGGCTGCAAAACCACTAAGCAGGAGGCATCACATAGTGAAGACCAAGCTCTCCAAACAAGTCAGAGAAAAAAAAAAGTTGTTGAGAAGTACAAGTCAGGGTTGGGGTATAAAAAATATCCAAATCATTGATGATCTCCGGATCACCGTCAAATTGTCAAATGAAAAGAATATGGTACCACAACAAACTTGTTGAGAGAGAGCTGCCCACCAAAACTTACAGACAAGGCAAGGAGGGCATTAATTAGAGAGGCAGCAAAAGTAACACTGAAGGAGCTACAGAGTTCCCAAGCCGAGACTGGTGTCCACAATAAGCCATACACTCCATAGGGCTGGGCTGTATGGAGAAGTGGTCAGAAAAATCCATCACTTAGTGTTAAAAATAAGAAACCATGTTTGAGTTTGCCAAAGGGCATGTGGGCAACTCTCCTACTATTTTGAGGACAGTGCTCTGGTCAGATAATATTAAAATTAAACATTTCTGGCACCAAGGAAAACACTATGTCTGGCGCAAACCAAACCCATCCTATCACCCCAAGAATACCATCCCCACAATGAAAAATGGTGGTGGCATCATCATGCTGTGGGGATAATTTTAAGCAGCAGGGACTGTGAAACTGATCCGAGTCAAGGGAAAGATGGATAGAGCTAAATACAGAGATATTCTTGAGCAAAGCCTGTGACAGTCTGCCTGTGATTTGAGACTGGGACAAAGGTTCATCTACCAGTAGGACAATGACCCAATGCATACTGTAAAGCAACACTCGAGAGGTTAAAGGAGAAATATTTTAATGTGGTGGAATGAACTTGTCAATGCCCAGACCTTAATGAAATTGAGAATCTGTGGTCAGACTTGAAGATTTCTGTTCACAAGTGGAAACCATCCAACACGAAGGAGCTGGAACAGTTGTGCCTTAAGGAATGGGCAAAAATCCCAGTGGCAAGCCCATAAAGACTTATCCAAAGGAACTTCCAGCTGTAATTTATGCAAAAGGCAGCGTGACAAAGTACTGACTTTAGGGCAGGGGAATAGTTGTGCACGCTGAAGTTTTCTTTTATTTTGTCCTATCTGTTGTTTGCTTCACAATAACAAGTGAAAAAAAACACATCTTCAAAATGGGCGGCACGGTGGCATCGTGATTAGCACATCCGCCTCACAGCAAGAAGGCCTGGGTTCACCCTGAACAGTCCACCAGTGCTTACATGGGTTTCCTCTGGGTGCTTCAGTTTATTCCAATATTACAGTCCAAAGACATTTTGTCAACTACATAATCTAATTTATAAATAGGTGTGAATGGGAGCATGAGTGTTTCTTCATGTCTGAACTAACTCCTGAAATAGACTGAATATATATATATATATATATATATAAACAAATAATAATCTGAAAAGGTCACAAAAAACAAAGTGTAACAAATTTCCTTAGCATTCACCAAATTGGTAAACAGGGTCCACCTGTATGCAACCTAATCTCAGTATAAATACAGCTGTTGAGGCAACAGAAAGCCTCTTGTACAATTACCTTTTATTCACTTCCTCATGGTGGAGTATTGGCAGACTGGTGTTGATAAAGAGAATGCATTATTGATGGAGATGGCAAAGCCATTTTTGTTTGTCTCTCCAGAAAAGAACATTTGCAAATACTATAAATAACAAATGTTAATGTGTGACCTTTACAAAACACAATAAATGATTTCCTTTAAAGTACATATGAGACTACAGGGAAGTCAAACACACCTTAGATTGGCAAATACAGTCATCCCTCTATCGCACTTCAGGTTCAGCGGCTTCAGTGCACCGCGGATTTTTTAAAAAATATTCATTGAAAAAAAAATAGAAAAAGTTCAGCAAAATGCCAAGAGGGGTCGCTACTTACTCGGATTCGGATCCCAGCCTCTTCTTCTTCTGCTGGGCAATTCGTGTCGACCAATCAGCTTGCGAGATTTCAAAGAGCCACATCCCAAATCGAGTCAGTAGTGAACTCACGGCCTTTCCCTTAACTCTTTCACTATTAAATAGGGAAAATGTTAAGGGAAAGGTGGCAAGGTCACTCGAGACTCCGGTTTGGGACAGCCCTGAAATAACAGCATTCGTGGCAGAAAAGGCATTTCTTACACTTTATTTACATCGATGTACAATTACACATAAGTCATTTAATTTTTTTTATATTTTATTTACATCTTCTGCATTGTTTATGAATGTTTAATTGTTATTATAAGCATTTATAGTGTTAAATATGTATTTATTAATATTATATACACATATACATGTACATATACGACAGTCAGGGTGGTTGATCCTACTTCGCAGAAAGTTGGTCTTCGCAGGGGGTCTCGACCCCACATTAACCACAAAAAGTGAGGGATCCCTGTACAGTCAATTTCTGTCTATATGTTAATAAAGAGTCAGTAATTAATTTTTGAAGATATTTTTCCACACCTTGGCAGAACACCCCTGGTTATACCTCTGATCAAATTTCAAAGATGGACCATGACTTTTGATGTATCATAAATGATTCCAGAGGTAAGCTAAATCCTCTGATAGGTACATACTGTACTTGAAGATTGTTTCAAAAGAGCTGTGTTTAGGGACCCAGGCAGAAGATCCCAAAGCAATCCATTGGTAATTTGTGATGCAGGATAAAATGGTATTGTGGGAGCTGGGACTGATTGGGCTGAAACGGTGTATGTTGGACCTGGTTTGCATCACCATGAGGAACTGGGCTTTGCACTAAATCACCCTTCACTTAACCTTGTTGGTTTCTCTACCATAATACTGTTGCTTTTTTTAACATATAAAAACAGGATTAATGCACATTTCAAGCAGTTTAATTTATGCTTTCATAGACACTGTTGCTCCAAAGTCTTTAGACAGATTTTACTTTTAATCTAAACAGATGAAGCAGGTGTCTTCTTAAATTTGTCTCATTAGTAGACTAAACAGATAGCATATGTTCCTTACCGATAATCTACAGCACACCTTCTGCAGGAATATTACCAACAGCTTTTGGGAGGAAAAAATAGGTGATCTCTTTCCAGACCCACACCCTTGTACCATAACCATTACGCCATATTCGCTTTTGTGCCTGACTGGACTTTATTTTAAGAGAAAGACACGCATGGGTGGAAGATGTCAAGCATAAGCTAAAAGCCACAGCAATTTAGAGCCCACCAGCAACCAACCAGCCTTTTGAGAAGTGGGAGGAGCCAATTGAACTCATGCAGACATAGACCACCAAATTCAAAATGATCTTCTCCACCACTATACTTTTCAAGTGTAGATTATGACATGAAAATATGTATTGCATTAGTTTGATAAACTGATAACCAAAGCAAACAAGAGCACTCATAGAGTGCAAACCTCTACCAAGCTAATTACGCAGCATCAGAAGTTGGGCCTGCTGTACTACCATACTTTAGATCGCAACCAATTATGCAATCTGGACAAGATTTGGATAAAACATGGTGTGAGAGAAAATCTCCGGTTCCTCAACATACATGGCGAATTTCAATCACATCGGATGTGTTTTGACAAATACAGGGTGACAAAAAAAAAAGGGAACTTTTTAACAATCCAATAAAACCAAGAGTGATGGAAGAAAAATATTTTATTAATAGTAATTGAAACCTTAAAACCAAACCTGCCATTTAGGAAACAATGATGGACTTTTCATTTTGTAAATATGACTTCCTATAGACGGCGTCCTCCTGTACGAATGCATGCTTGAAATCTGCTGTTGAGATTCCACATGGACCGCTGCAACATCTCAGCAGGGATACTGTGAACTTCATCCTGAATTCTCTGGTTTTTGAGAGTTATTGGTCGGATTGTGTACACTTGAGAACCGCACAAGAAAAAATCACAAATGGACAAATCTGGCGATCTAGGGGGCCGGGGAACGTTACCGAATCTTGAGATCACACAGTTACCCAACAATTGTCGGACAGCCTCCAGTGATTGCCATGCAATGTATGATGTCGCTCCATCCTGTTGAAACCAGGTTTCTTGAACGTGTGGAAAATTGTTCAATTTTCAAAACTGGATGAGTTAAACCAGAGAATTCAGGGGAAAAAAATTCAAAGGATTCCAGCTGAGATGTTACAGCGGTCAAAGGGGAACCTCAACAGCAGATTTCAAGAATGCATTCGTACAGGAGGACCCCATCTACAGGAAGTAATTTAAAAAAAAAAAATGAAAATTCCAACATTAGTTCTTAAATGGAATGTTTTAAGGTTTCAATTACTATCAATAAAATATTTTTCTTCCATCACTCTTGGTTTTATTGGATTGTTAAAGTTCCCAGGTTTTTTGTGTCACCCGGTATATGATTTTAAAAATTGGTTACCCAATAAAAGAGATATTCATCTATTTTAATATATATATATTTTTAATCTCACCGGGTTTTGGACTCTCACCAAAATCTAATGAGAACACCTTTTTGGATGATCACCGGACCCTTCATTTCAGATTGATGTATCAGAAAATTACACAGATACTTAACAAATAAATTAATGTTGATGAAAATGTAACCTTGGCTGCGGCGATAAGCAATACTTACAACGTGTGGTAAAAGTGTCATGTTGGAGAATAGAAAATTCTAGAAAATGATGCACCTGAAGCGCTCGAATGTTTACATAAACAGAGTTATCTGTTGGCTGACGAATTTGTGTTGATGTACAAAATTGCTTTTTGGTCACCAACACAACCTGAACAGTCACAGAGTGGTGATAAAGTATAAAGTCATTTAAACTCTTAACACCCTTGGGAAATATCCCTGGACAGTGAAACGGTAGATACACAAAATATTTGTTCTGAAAAGACTTGTGTTTGTATTGTTGCAAACCTGGCAAGATGGTGTCTGAAGCTTCAAAAAAATAAGGAAAAATGTAATGCCAGAGATGTCAGATTGTGTGTTATTTGATTCGTTTGTCATGGAGATGAGGATGTCCGTAATTAGACCATAAGCCTATCCGAATTTCTGCGTACCAGAGTTCTTAATTTCACTTTTACATATCAGTGTGTTTAACATATTGATTGTATTTTACATGTTGTATGAATTTACAGGGCTGGCACTACAAAAATATATATATATATTTGTGAAGTCTCTCACTACTTACTCATTCACCATACGACTTAATCCTACGTTTCGGGTCAAGTGGACGTTTGAGCCTATCTCAGCCAAAGCTGGACACACCCTGAACAGATTCACTGACCATCACAGGGCAGTGCACATAACAATTTACCCTTACATCCAAAAAAAGGGGGAATTTGGAACAAACAAATCAGCAACCCAGAGCTTCTCTTTATGCATGTCTTTTGGAGAGAAGGAGGAAACTGGATGATCCAGAGGAAACCCATGCAAGTATTTCAGATCAGTAACCTATAGCTTCTCTTATTGCATGTCTTTTGGACAGTAGGAGGAAACCGGATGATCCAGAGGAAACCCATGCAAGTACTTCAGATCAGAAACCCATTGCTTCTCTTTATGTATATATTTTGGACAGTAGGAAGAAACTGGAGAATCCAGAAGAAAACCAAGCAAGAACTTCAGATTAGTAACCCATAGCTTCTCTTTATGCACGTCTTTAGGACAGTGGGAGGAAACTGGAGTATCCCGAGTGAACCCATGCAAGTGCAGGGAAAACAAGCAAAGTCCACACAAAAATGCCCGAGCCTGGGACTTAGACCCAGGACCTTTTTGGTTTGAGACCCAAATTCTTCCCACTTCACCACCATTTCATTTGGCATTTGGCAGACGCTCTTATCTGGAACTACTAACAATCATCTTCTTTTTATACAACTGAGCAATTGAGGGTTTAGGGCCGTGCTCAAGGGCCCAACAGTGGTGATAGAACTGCTGACCTTCAGATCAGTAACCCATCGCCTTATCCACTAACCCACCACCATGCCCCATGATCGCGGATACGGTACATCTGAAATAAATCATTAAATCAATTCAAAGTTAAAAAATAAACAAGTGTTATTTTATTAACGAGACTGGACAGAAGGGGTTTCTTCGACCTGAAATGACTGGAAACATCAGAAAGGGGATTGGAAGACAAATACTCTCTGTGTATAGTAATGCCTTGTAAAAGTAATGAGGTGGATCTCTCAGACAGTTTTATGGTTGTGCTTCTTGCTGTTCCATAAATAGAACTCTAATTTATTGGCCGTGCCATCTGATATCATTAAAAAAGTTTTAAGCTGGAACAGCATGATATTGAATCCTAAATATATTATCTCTAATAAAGAGTGTAACATGTCAGGTGGACATGCTCCGAATGATAGGAAGTGATGTTGGGTTAAACCAGCGCAAACAAAGTTCGGCATGTAATCAAGCGCCATCTTTTTCAGACAACTTGATTTAAATAAAAGACAATTTTAATACATTAATTAACCTTTTCTTGCTGCCTCAGTATCGTACATAAATAAAATGGAGGTTTTTCCATCAAAATTTCAGCAAGTGCCTTACAAACGAGTTGGTGCATTCATTAATTAATTTACTAAACCGCTTAATTTAATTCTAATCCGGGTCACTGGGTGGCTGGCGCCAAACTTTGGGAGAAGGCAGGGTACACCCTGTACACAAAGATTGTGTTTTTTTTTTTTTGATTGTATAAGTTGTTGCCAAATGCTCAGCCACCCAAGTCTTGGGATGCATCGGAGTGTCACTATGGAAGGTTAGAGAGTGATTTAGTCATCAAGGAAAAAGTTGAGGATACATTTATTTATTTATTTATTGCGAAATGTGAAACTGTTCACTATACACTTGGGTCTAATCCTTTTCTTCAGGTTTTAACACTCACTAGGATGTTATGTGAGCTATTAGGGTCTCAGGAGATGCTGTGTTAAATATAACGGTGTGGATTTTATCCATTGCAATGACATCACCATGCTGCTAAAAGAGCTTATGTAAAGCCTACACTGAGTCAGAGGAAATGGAATGTCAGCGGTCCCTGCTAGATTGAGTCTAATTCCACTGAGATTTACAAAAGTAGCTTTTAGAAAAAAAAGATAAATGAACGAATTACAAACAGGCAAACATATAGGAATTCAAACTATAGGAACTCATAAATATATGTGCTGCACAACAAATTTATTATAGCACCTATAATTGTCTATATAGCACCTATTATTGTCGCAACTGAACTGAGAGAATTGCAAAATATTCTGGGTCATGGGCTCTCTCTCTCTCTCTCTCTCGCTCTCTCTCTCTATATATATATATATCCTTTCTATTCTGTATTTCCTTTCTATTCTGTATATACATATATATATATATATATATATACACACACATGCATATACATACACACATATTTT
>JAQNCB010000006.1:5102840-5115345 GCA_030068295.1 Euristhmus nudiceps | reverse complement strand
CTTAATTGGTCACGCTCTCTCCTTTCTGAGTGAGTCACATACAAGCAACTTTTAAGGCTCTGCAGAAAAGAAAATGCTGCCTTCTCCATCCTTTCATCACATACACAAGTTTTCTCATTTCTAAGTTTTAAATCCACAAATTAGAAAAGTGAAGCTTTCATCACTGCCCTTATCAAGCAAAAAAAAATCCTGATTACAGAATCCTTATATAAGAAGTATTCGAAGGATAGGGTATTTTTGAGAAACAATAAGTTTCCAAAGATTTTCCCTCTATTTTTTTGTTTTTGTTTTGTTTTGTTTTTTTAAGAAAGAACAGTGCAATTAAAAAAAAAAAAAACTTGATTCACCTTATGAGGTGATCAGCTTTTAATCAATATATTACTTAAAGCAGGGGTGCTCAATCCTGCTCCTGGAGAGCTACCTTCCTGAATATGTTCGCTCCATCCTTAATCATGCCCACCTGACCATCCAGTCTTGAGAATTTCAAAGTCTGAAGCCTTGATTAGATGACTGGATGGTCAGGTGAGCATGATTAAGGTTGGAACGAACATATTCAGGAAGGTAGCTCTCCAGGAGCAGGATTGAGCACCCCTGACTTATAGTATGCTTGTGTAAAAGACTAAGGTAGAGCTTTTTGGAAAAGCACGTCATTCTACTGTTTACAGAAAAAAGAATGAGGTCTACAAAGAAAAGAGCACAGTGCCTACAGTCAAACATGGTGGAGGTTCAATGCTGTTTTGGGATTGTTTTGATGCCTCTGGGACTGGGTGCCTTGACAGTGTGCAAGGAGTCATGAAATCTGAAGACTATCAAAATTTTTGGGACATAATGTAGCACCTAGTGTCAGAAAACGGGGTTTGTGTCAGAGGTCATGGGTGTTCCAGCAGGATAATGACCCATAAACATAACTCAATAGCACCAAGAAATGGTTGGAGAGTTCTGAAATGGCCATCGATGAGTCCGGATCTAAATCCCATTGGACACCTATGGAGAGATCTCAAAACTGCTGTTGCAAGAAGGCACCCTTCAAATCTGAGAGACCTGGAGCAGTTCTCAAAAGAAGAGCGGTCCAAAATTCCATCTGAGAGGCGCAAGAAACTTGTTTATGGTTATAGGAACCAATTGCTTTCAGTTATTTCTTTCAAAGGGTGTGCAACCAAATATTGAGTTGAGAGTGGCAACAATTTTCTCAGGCCCATTTTTTGAGTTTTCTGGAAAACTGTCAATTTTGGCTTTTTTCTTCAGATTTTTAGTGTTTTTCCAATGCACATACAAGAAATAAACACAGTGACACTGAAAATATTAATAGTAATTGCAACAATTTCTGGGAGAAACGGTGTATCTTCTGGAAAAATCCCAGGGGTGCCAATAATTTCGTCCATGACTGTATATACACAGTCATTTTTTTAAATGGATGGATGGTTGGATGGATGAATAGATAGGTACTATTCCCATGTTTAAACCATGCTTAGGTTGTTTATTAACGTGTTTGTTTCATCAGATTTGCCAATTATTTTCTGTCACTGTTTACAAGTCAGAACCTCAAAAACATGTCACTTCCCTTCGGCACTTTAGCTTTGCCGTTTGTCTCAGTTTTAAACCTTTAGGCTTATTTCCGCAGCTCCCATCTGCAACACATTTTTCCCCAACCCAAAACACACAGCACGTTTAGTTTCCTCGCCGTATTTGGGTTGATATAGCATTGAATGTATTTCTCATTACAAGCAAATTGTGCTAGAGTGAGATTGGAAGCGTAGCGAGACCACCTCAGTGAGATAGAATTCTGGGCAAAACACCAAAGAAGAAAACACACCAGGGTTCGAAGAAAACACAGAATACGTGAAAGCACCCTGTGTGTCACAATATTATTATCTTGTGAGGTTTTTTCTTCACTATAACCTTGTTCTTGCATCTTGTTTGTTGTGTTGGCTGTTTTTTTTTTTTTTTTTGTATTTTTTTTAGCACTGCCCCCTCACAGTGTATTTTAAAGATGATAGATATTTACTAATTTATGGATTTTTAAAAGGTGGCGGAGGGGTTGTGCGAAAAAAAAGTCACTGTATTGTAATACTCATTTAAAAGTTAATATGAATGTGTTGTGGTGAAAGGGGTAAGAGTAGGGGGTAAGACATTCGATGTGACAGTAAAAAAAAAAACACAGATGTAACAACAGATGGAAAATGAACGTGATGGGTAAGAATATGGACAGACCATGTTTTTTCCCCAAAAAGGTTAAAACCATATTGTCGTTTACATACTTCGATTGAAATAAAATCCCAGAGGCAATACTGCAACAATTCCCCTCCTCCTCCTACTACTACTTTTCTTTCGGCTCCTCCCTTCAGGGGTTGCCACAGCCAATCATCTGTTTCCATCCATCCCTGTCCTCCGCATCCTCCTGACTCACACCAACTAACTTCATATCCTCTCTCAGTGCATCCATAACATTCAAAGTCCCTACTCTCAGGCCCAGACTCTTGCCTTTCCTCTTCTCTCTCTGCCTGCGGGCCCATTTTCCTCCTCTCCCTCTTCGACCCACAGTAGCCCAATTTCCACAATTCATTCACATATTTACTTTGGCACAGTTTTTATGCCGGATGCCCTTCCTGATGCAACCCTCTGCATTTATCCGGGCTTGGGACCGGCACAAGGAAGACACTAGTCTGTGACCCCTTTAGGCTGCATTACTTATTCTTCCTCTCCTGTCCATCAAAAATTCATCCATTTTGTCATTAGGGAGCGGTACAGTCTGTCAGCAAACAAATAAAATCAAACCAAGAGCAGCATGGTGGTGTAGTGGTTCGCATGCACACCTCACAATAAGGAGTCCCGAGCTTGGGCGCTTATGTGTAACGCTCCCCCGAGGTACTCCAGTTCTCTCCAATGGTCCAAAGACGTGCACATTAGGCTAGTTGTCCATTCCAAATTTCACTTAGATGTGGATTTGAGTGCAAATGGCTGTGTGTTGACCTGCAATGATCTGGCTATCTGCGCAAGGTGTACCCTGCCTTTGCCTGGTTTTCGGCTGAGACAGGTGCCAGCCTCCCTACACATTTAGTAGGATAAAGCTGTCCAGCAAGTAGGATAGGATAGGATGCGAACCCCCCAGTTTGTATAAGGTTGATGGCAATAATAACAGTATACAGCTATGAAACTAACAAATCATATATAAAATAGTGAGCTTCTAAATAAAATAAAATGAAATAAAATAAAAATACCCATATGACCAGATCAAACCCCTTTGCCGATGGTGTATTTTCATCTTGTTTGCTTAATCTTGGTACTGAAGGTAATACAAATACATGTGTATGACAGGAAGCACATAGCGAGTGTACACAATCGTGTTATTGGAATCACAAAATGCAAACGCAACTATTAATAGTGATTAATGAAAGTGTTATAATT
The DNA here is from genome assembly GCA_030068295.1 of Euristhmus nudiceps. Taxonomy (NCBI): domain Eukaryota; kingdom Metazoa; phylum Chordata; class Actinopteri; order Siluriformes; family Plotosidae; genus Euristhmus; species Euristhmus nudiceps. The sequence continues at coordinate 5,111,940 of JAQNCB010000006.1, read as the reverse complement.
ACTGTAAAAATTAGCACATGTACTTCGTTTTAAATAGGTATCTGGAGGCTGCAAATAAACAACTGGCCACCAAATTTCAGAGCGATCGGTCAATTATTTGAGGCTGTACCATGGTGGAAGCACAGATGGACAGACGGACAGACACCGAAGGCCACTGCAATACCTCTCCGGCTAAGTATAGCCGAGCGGTAACTAGGTACGAATCATATGCCCTTCCATTAACATACATGAAACAACTGTATGTATGAAAGGAAAGAATACAATGCCATGTCGTGTATTAATATCAAATTATTTCTGTATTGTAGGGGAAACTCAGGGTGATCATGTGACTTTATGCTATCTTTTGCATTAACACATGATGTCACATGATTGTTTTGTCATGTACACCCAAAAAAAAAAAGGTTTGATGAAATGTAGGTCTTCAAGGTTTGTTCAGCCAATGTAGCCTGCTTTGAGGTCCTATTTCCATTTACCATTCTAGTGGAGAACAGGCCTTCCTGCAGGTCTGTTGCCAGTTTTGAGCTCACAAGCATGTCTTTGGGTTTTCTGCCATCTTGCCTGCATGGCAGATATGGCCAAGCCAGCGCAAGTCTTTTTGTTAGCAGTCTAAACATGCTGGCGGTTCCCGTCTGAGCCAGAACATCCCTGTTTGGGACATGGTCCTGCCATCAAATGCCAAGGATCCTTCTGAGGCCACGTAGGAAAGGTGTTTAGTCTGCGTTCTTGACAGGAGCATAGTGTCCCTGTTTCACTTCCATAGAGCAGTGAGCTCCGAGTGTTATGAAACATTCATTCATTTATTTTCTAAACTGATTAATCCTGACAAAGGTGACAGGAAGGCTGGCGCCCATCTCAGCCCACTCAGGGCTGGGTACAACCTGCAATCCAATAGCCTATTCTTTTCTAATGACAGCAATGGTTCTTTTACCACAGACAGAAAAACATAGCTGGTCTTTGATAACCCGCTTCGCTGCACTTGTGGGGGCAGCACGAACAACTTAGTGATACTGGGGCTTGAACCCCTGACCTTCGCATCAGAAAGTTCATTCATTTTCTGAGCCGCTTAATTCTAGATAGGGTTACGGGAGGCTGGCGCCCATCTCAGCCAACTCTGAGTACATCCTGGACAGCTCGCCAAGCCATCGCAGGGCAGAAACACACTGACAGCTATGCAGCCTACATTTGATGGAAGTCAGCAGTGGTTCTTTCCCATGCTTCTCACCATGGACAGTGAGAGACATGGCTGGCCTTTGATGGCGCGGATAGCTGCACTTGGGGTGGACCTATTATGAAAAGAAAAAAATATACAGGGATCCCTCACTTTTCGCGGTTAATGGGGGTCGAGACCCCCCGCAAAAACCAAATCTCCAAGAAGTAGGATCGACCCCCCCCGACTGACGTATACGTCCATGTATATGTGTATATAATATCAATAAATACATATTCAACACTATAAAACCTTATAAACACAATTAAACATTCAAAAACAATGTAGAAGATGTAAATTAAATATAAATAAAATATAAATAATATAAAATACATAGATGTAATTTACATAGATGTAAATAAAGTGTAAGAAATGCCTTGACTTCAGCCTTTTCTGTTACGAATGCTGTTATTTCAGAGTTGAGTCCCAAACCGGAGTCGTTAGTGAACTTGCTCCCTTCCCCTTAACTTTTCCCCTATTTAATAGTGAAAGATTTATGTGAAAGACCGCAAGGTCACTTCCGACTCGGTTTGGAACACTGCCTCTGAAATCTCGCAAGCTGATTGGTCGAGAAGAATTTCCCAGCATTAGAAGAGGCTGGGATCCGAATCCGAGTCAGTAGCGACCCCTCGTGGCATTTTTCTGAACTTTATATATGCATTTTTTATGAATATTTAAAAATATCTGCGATGCACTGAAGCCACAGACCTTGAAGTGCGATACAGCGAGGGATGACTGCATATATATTATTTAATAGAAATAGAAACATACAAACAATACACACAAGCTTTTATAGAGTTTGGGTTTAATTCCCATTTAAGTACACATAATGGAATGCATTTCATAGTAACTAAGGTCATGTTGGTGCCCCCTGTATAGTTTGGTGCTTTCTTAATTAGGAGATGGACACTAATTTGGAGACTATCTACTGTTTTTTTTTTTTTTTTTTTTTTTTTAATCCCACTGTATAATAGCCTATTCATGCCATTAGTCATTTATTTATCGCACAGCCTGAGCGCAGGATTCAGAGGCACTGCATTAATAATCCTCGCCTTTGCTTCACTGCTAGTCTTCTCCCCATGAGTACCTCCTTCCACTAATCAGTTCCTGTCTCTAATGAGGTATAGGGAACAGGTAGCCTATAAATCTTCTTCGTTAGTACCTTTATCACTCATTTCATTACAGCCAGTCTCCTCCTGCTTGTTGTGCTCTTCATTGATGTTTATTAGTGTGGAGGATCAGTTTGAAATAATAATGCATCCATAATCTGACTACAATGAGCAGCATTGTAGCATCTCGCTTCCTGCCAACATCGCCGTGTCTTATTAGTGTTCATTAGTAGATGTTGGTGTAAATAATCAATCATTTATAAATCTGTGACTTTGCCAAAAATGACTGCAAGAATGTCTACACATGGCCTTGTACTGGCTCTGCAGAGAAAGAAAAAAATTACTTTGCATCTCTTCTGCATCATTCATTCCGCATCCTTCCCTTCTTTAGCGTCCATGTCCGCCTTCTTCTTTAGTGTCTGCTCCTTCCACTGTTAGTGTGTCTCTTCTCGTCCTTATTAAATATAAATAAAGAGGTTTTGACTCAAGGAAAAAAAAAAAGAACGAAAGAAATAATTTCACATATTTGAGGACAAGATTAGAGAGACGCAACCTCATTATTTCATATTCCTTTCCACCGCTCAGAAATGCCAACTCCTTGTTAGTGCCAGTCTTTTCTTCCTCCTCGTTAGTCCCAGGCTCTTCCTCCTCCTCCTCCTCCTCCTCCTCCTTCTCCTCCTCCTTCTCGTTAATCACAGTCAACTCCTCCTCCTCCTCCACCTTTTCCGCCTTCTCCTCATTAGTTCCAGTCTCCTCCTCCTTATTAGTCTGACGATCCTCCCAATTAGTCGCTCTGATTGACAGTTGCTTTAAATAAATTGTTTTTACAGCGCACGTTGTTCAAGTCTCAAATCTCATTGGTCAGAAACCGATGCCTAATTTGCTACTACAGGTGTTTAATTAATTAATGTACTCATTGCAATTTTTTTTTTAGATTAGATAAGATTGAGCTTTACTGTCATTACACATGCATAAATACAGAAGTGCAGAGAGCAATATGTACAGTACAGTATGTGTGGTATGTAGAGTTAGAAGCGGTTATGTACTGATAAGGGCCATGTAAAGGGTGGGAATAGTCAGGTAGAGATTATGTCCAAATAAGTTATGTAAGCGGGTATGTACAGATATAGGCAGAGTAGGGGTGAGAATAAATTAGCATTAATTTACAGAGGAGCAATATACAGATGAAATGTGGTGAATATACAGATGTTCTATACTACGATACAGAAGAGCAAACATACAGATATAATATGGAGAAATGTGCTATTTGTGTGTATATATAGATATTTGCATATACAGTTAAACCTCGGTCGTACGGACTAAGACGGAGGGCGGGGTGTCCGGATTAGTGAATAGTCCGGTGTAGTGAAGTGGGGGGGTAGCGCTATACTCCATACTGAATACTAGTAAAATCACCTCAAAGTTCTGTAAACGCACAGTAGTACTGAACATTTAACACCCAAATAATACATTTATATTGTACCTGTACAGTAAATACATGTAATACATATTGTAATACATTATACAGTCATTCATTTAACTGGTGCCTGAGAATCTCAACAGCACCGCCGTTAGCACTACCCGCTTCTCCGTGCTCCACTTTATTACATATACCGTGATGATTTCTAAGCCGCCTCAAACAACCTTTTGAAGCCTTTACTGTTTATTCCCATGTGGTGAGCAAGCTTATCGGTGGCGGACATTATCTCAACACTACGTACACTCATGACCATGCAGCACAGATAGTGCTACACGCTGTTCTTCTTCCGCTACATTTAGGTTGTAAACACTGGCGCGCCCATGACACCTAGTGGACAAAGTCTAGTATGACACCTACTGAACTCATATATAACTGATTGAGCGGACAGAAGGGGATTTTGAATGGACGGGTGGACTTAGTCCGGATAATCCGAAGTCCGTACGATCGCGGTCCGGTCGAGCGAGGTTCGAATGTACAGATATAGAGATGTGCTATATATATATATATACCCCTTGGTCTCCAAGTTCGGACTTTGTCCAGTAGGTGTAATGAGCGCACCAGTGTTTACAAGCCTGAGCTGTGATCTGTGCTGCGTGCTGTTTTCGCCAGTCTTTGTGAAGAATTTGGAGTTAAAAAACAAACGGGAAGTGATATTAGAAAATTAAAACAAAAGTTACAAAAGTTTGCTGTACAGTTTGATGTTGGTTCTAGTAAGAACAGTAAAGGTACTGTACGTGCTCATATGCCCACGAAAGTACGCGGTGTGGCGATAGTGTCCGCCACCGATAAGCTTGCTCGCCACATGAGAATGAACTGTAAGGCTTCCACAGGTTGGTTGTTGCGGCTTAGAACTAGTCATGGTATATGTAATAAGGTGCAGCAACTAGTGCATAGTGCTGTCGAGCCTTTCAGGCGCCAGTTAAATGAATTACTCTCTAATGTATTACAATATGTATTAGAGATTTGAAACAGCCAATTAGCCTACTTTGCATCTTTTTGGACTGTCAGAGGAAACCGGAGTACCCAGAGGAAACCAACACAAGCACGGGGAGAACATGCAAACTCCACACAGAAACGCCCAGGCTGGGAATCGAACCCAGGACCTTCTTTCTGTGAGGCTAACATGCTAACCACTCCACCACCGTGCCGCCTAGAAGTTTTATTTTATTTTATTTTATTTTTTTGCATTTTTTTAATGAATTATTAGGCTTTATAAGCTCCATTTACTATATTAGCAAAGCATGCTAATCAGTTATGAGGTGCCAACAATTTCTGCTACTTCATTTCTAATATTATTTTTCATCATAATTCCACTATAAACATTTAAAAAGCAATTTGTCTGGACCAGGAAAAGAGCATCAGTATAAACTATCAGATGGAACCAGACACATTCAATGTTTTTCTTTTATTTTTTAGTGCAAACCAGTAAACATGAACCCAGAGCAGGAGTTAATGTCATAAGTGTGAAACTGTACAAAAATCACTATTTTAATTTGCATCATGAGAACATCTCAGTTCAAATGTCCCTTCTCAGGCTGTTGGTGTGATCACAACTCTGTGCTACATTTAGTACAGAACAAAAACAAAGACCTGTGTTCCATTTTGTCGGTTGCTTGTGTAAAATAAGCGTTAGGTGGATTTTTCTTTTAATTTTGATATCCAGCGATCCCTCGCTACTTCGCGCTTCAGTTTCTGCGGCTTCCGTGCATCACAGATTTTTAAAAAAATATTCATCGAAAAATAATAAAATAAGGAAATGAAGGAAAAAGTTAAGGAAAATGCGGAAAGGTTGCTACCGACTCGGATTTGGTACTCGGGTTGACTCGGCGCTAAAATCTCACAAGCTGATTGGTCGAACGAATTTCCCAGCATCTGCATAACTCCGTAAACCGAAGAAGAAGCCAAGCGGAGCGTAGCTATCGTCAAAGTGAGTTGAGCCGAAGTAAAATTACGTTAAAAGTTCTAAAAACACATTTCTTACACTTTATATACATCTATGTACAATTACACATCTGTATTTTATATTATTTACATTTTATTTATATTTTATTTACATATTATGCATTGTTTTTGAATGTTTAATTGTTATTATAAGCATTTATAGTGTCGAATATGTGTTTTTTGATATTATATACACATATACATGTACGTATACGTACATGTATATGTGGATCATACTTCGCGGAAATTCAGTGTTCATGTAGGATCTCGACCCCCATTAATTGCGAAAAAATGAGGGATCCCTGTACCTTGCTTTTGCCCAGTCGGCTGAGGTAGGCTCTATCCTTAGTAGGATTAAGCAGTTTGGCAAATGAATGAATGAATATCTACTTAATATTAGGCTATTTTATTGACTTAGGCACAACACAACATTGTTTGTTAAACCACAAGCTAAAAGAAAACGGGTGTTTACATGACTTGCAATAAATCGAATGTGATTTTCACGATGAATAAAAGTTAGTTCTGACATATTAATAAAGGCTGATGCAATTCTTTTTAGTGTGATTCAGAATTGCTGAATACTGTACTGCTCTTCATACTGCGTGATAACCTTTACCCCTTCCTGTTTTACTCCATATGTATCTTTCTGCCTTGAAACACGTCTGTTAAAGGCAATTGCACAATGATGAAATATTCATTCGGTCCCTGGATACAAAATTCTTGATCTTCTCATACCTTCAACACGGATTGCAAGAAGCATTGGCTTTACACTGCCCTTCAGGCTCTAATGACACGGACATAAAAGAGAGGCAGGGACATGTCAGGTGTGTACCTCTGGGTAAGTCTGCAGGGAAATCAACAGTTTGATATGCAGAGGCTGGCTAAAAAAACGTGCATAGCGGTAATAAAAAAATGCAAAGTCGTGGCATTTGGAGACGGCGTATGATGTATGGTTGCTGCGCTGTCGGGCTTTGAGTGAAGAAGCAGCTCTGTTTTTATGGTTGCTCTGACAGAAGGCTGCTCAGGGATTTCCTTCATTGATCTGGTCTTGTTTGTGTTTATGTATGTTCTCTGACATTTACCGTGCTTCTTTGAAAAGTGCGCTGGCGTATTCATTTTACGCATGATGGAGACGATTTTCATTTCAGATGAAAGTGCTGAGAGAGGCTCTTTATTGCCACTGAGCATTCTTTTGATGACAATCTTTTTTAACTTTTTTCATCTTCTTTCTCTTGTCTTAGGGTTGGTGAAGTTGGGGGTTCACTGTGTCACATGTCAGAAAGTTGCCATAAAGATTGTGAACCGGGAAAAACTCAGCGAGTCAGTATTGATGAAGGTAAGATCATTTTATCTTTTTGGATTTTTTTTTGATACCACTGATATACTGATATTTATATAACTTTTCTGAATGAATTTACTTAATAGTAATGCAGTATATCTTCAAATAAGAGCAAACAATAAGTATTTCTATAAAAGAACCAACAGTTTGTTTTCTGTGACTTTGTTTATATCAGTTATAATCCTGATCATGGATTAGATTATTCCATTATTACCCAGCGTCGAATATATATTCATAGGCTGTACATTTTCCAATTTAAATTCAAGTTCACATTTTTGTCCACTGTACATTTGTATGATAACCTTATATTCCATGACAAAGGCTGTGTTTCTGAATTATTTTGTGAGTAAAAACATGAAAACTGAATATCACTCCCAAAAAAAGTCCCTAAAAACATTCAAGATGATCAACTATTATGCTTCATTTACCGTGTTTATTGAGAATATTTCCTCCTTCTACTTTGTTAGCAACATCATTTATCCAATTTTTCTTTCTAAGTCATCTGTAACACACCCATTAACTGCACACGCAATTTATCAGATTACTGCTGCAAATTGGTGCTCGTTATCTGGGATCTTAATAAATCAGAGCTTTAGGATGCTTAAATACATATTAGACTCATATATACTCATTTATTGGGTGTTTGTGTTGGTGTGGTTTCACAATATAGATATAATTAACCCTAGAACGGTTACCAGGGTGGAGTTCACCCGGTGTAATTGAGGTGGTTGTGTAACTCATACGTCTGGCAGCGTGAGTATAAATATGTCATAAGTATTTTATTACATATTATGTAATTTAGGGTAACATTCTCACGGGTTTACCTTCCATGTTAGCAAATTAGAGGGTAACCATGCTAGGGTTAAAAGTATTTTTTTTGAGAGGCATTTGATGCCTAAAATGTAATTATGTACGAAAAGGTTAGCAAAGGTTTTCCAAGTCTGTTTAGACATCGCAAAATTGTCTAGTTCATAGAATTTCACCCCACGCTTATTATTATCTGTTGTTGTTTGTCGATGTAATCCAGCACTACCTCTTTGTTCTTTGTTTTCAACTTTCTTTTATTTGGTCTGCAGCTGAATGCGATGTCTGTTTTCTCGCCTGTCGATAAAACACAAAAGAGGGCAACTTGGCATGGTTGCATTTTAATTAATTAAACACCACATGTATGAGCTGCATTAGAGTTTCTCACCTCTACTGCTACCTGTCTTTCGGCTTCTCCGCTCATATTTCGTTAGTTTCATTGAATAGGTTTTTACTTTTATTAGGGTTGTTGAGATGCTGGAGCCCATCCTCCAGGTGAAGGCAGAGTGCACCCTGAACAGATTGTCAGGCCATTGTATGACAAATACACATGCACACACACACACACACACACACACACACACACACACACACACACACAGAGAAAACTATTCACACCCACATTCAAACCTAGCGGTATTCAAGAATAAAGAATTAGGCTAATTTACATATCTTTGGAATGTGGGAGGAAACTGGAGCACCCAGAGGAAACCCACACAAGCACAGTTAAGAAAACCAAACTCTATACAGAAATGCCCTTGTCAGGCACAGCACATGAACGCAGGATCTTCTTGCTGTTACCCGGAAGTGCTGACTAATATGCCACCATGCCACCCCAGTCTAATAATATCACCTCTTTTTAATGGCGATGATGATGACTAGTAGTACTAGTATTAATTTTATTGTTATTATCACTGGTGGAGTTTCCCATTGCAGCCTCTTGAGTTGTTTGGACTGCACTGAGGCCAAATCTAATCTTTGTGGTATCAGACAGCTGTCTAGGGTTTCTTAGATTCACATAAAGTGATTTTCATTGATGTGCTCACCTCAAAATATGTGTGTGTATGTGTATGTGTGTATGTTGTATAAAAGGACAAATAGGCTACAAGTTCATCCCGACAAGCTTGTTTCGTGGCTGGTCACTGGCCACTCATCTTGTAGACTATTTGTCCTTTTCTACAACATATACTTCACTTTACTGAACCACTTATCAAGCACTG
>JAQNCB010000006.1:5084165-5094193 GCA_030068295.1 Euristhmus nudiceps | reverse complement strand
ATTTGCAAACTTCTGTACAATTTTATTCCCCCCTTCTTTGTTTCTGATTGTGTATCTGAGAGAAAAGCATGCGATTTACTTTCCCAGGGTTGAAGTTTGAGCTCATCACTGCAGGAGTGAATTCTATACAATGACCGCCCTCTATTGGTGGCTTAATGATGCTGCATGTTTTTCTCATACTCCTCCTCCTCCCTCTTCTTCTTCATCTTCTTCTCCTTCTTTCAAATGACTGAGGGCATTAAATGTGACCAGTCAGAAAATACAGCATTCACATGCTTCAGTTCAAAACTAAACAAATTATGTGGTCAGTTTTCTGTAGACACTTACAACAGAATGTTTCCTTTTGAAAGGATCTCAGGCAGAACCCACTTTTTATGAGTCTAATAACACTTAAGTATCCAAGCAACACTTGAAATTTCTCAAAGAGCCAGTAAAAGCCTGAATATGGAGTATTGGTGAGATTTGTGCGATATGGTGTGAAGTCCATCCGTTGCTAAATCACTGCCAGATTTTATTGTGTTAGTCTCTCTCTCTCTCTCTCTCTCTCTCTCTCTCTCTCTCTCTCTCTCTCTCTCTCTCTCTCATTCTTTGAGCAAGTTGGTTTGCGAGTCACTCTTGGGTGAAACTGGACTCTAAAGCTCTCTATCATTCTGCCAGCAAACATTAACAACCTAAAAAGCATTAGTCACACACTAATGCTAAAAGCCAGACTTGGCAAGTTCTCGTGTTGCAAACAGCAAGAAGTTTTATCTGTTGTTTTTTTTTTTTTTCACTAATAGAAGTTAAAACTTCATGGAGATTTTGGTATAAAACATCAGCAGTCAATTAAAAAAAATGTTTGTTGAAAGAAAAGCTTAAACATTTTTAAATTTAATGTATCTGCATTTAAATAAAAGCTGCGGGTTTAGCAATTTGGTTTCGTAATGTGTTTGGTTCTGCAATTTATTTTTTAATTGTGTTAAATATCAACACAGAAAGTAAGAAAAATAAATAATTTAACGGATTCAAACTTAAGATCTTCTGTGTTTGCTCCCGAAAACATAGAATAAAAAAGCGCAGATTGAGAGCGAAAACCCTGACCAAGCCATGTAAAAAATGAAGTACACTACTCCCCTTGCTGGACCTGCTGCACTACTACATTTCTCCCAAAAAAAAAACATAAATAAAATAAAATAATTAAATAATAAACCAAAAAATAAATACATTTTTAAAAAATTCCTAGGTTAAATTATTTTTCCACCAAATCTATAATCTGGATCAGATCTGAATGAAATTTGGTGCCACCAAAGCTCCTGATCCTGTTTATACATCCCAGATTTTAATGTGTTGATCCAAAAATATTTTTTTTCTTAATTTTTGATTTCACTCAGCACAACATAGCAGCCTTCACTAAGTTCTTGTCTGAAACGTGGCTCAGAGTGTTTATACTTCTTTCCCATCTCATCTCAACTCGTTTCCCGAACTGCCTAATCCTGCTACAGTCACAGAGAGGCTTAAGCTATCTCGGCTGGCACTGGGTAAAGACAGGGTACACCCTGAACAGCCTGCCAGACCATCACAGTGCCAACACACACTCAACCATTCACACACACAACTAGTTTTTGTGACGTCATCAATTCATGGACTCTTATCAAAATTTAATAGGAACACCCTTGGCTGATCACCTACCCATCGTTGATTGATTGATTTGATCCATCCTCATGATTTGCAGCCGGTGACACGATTGGGTAGGGGTAGGTTGCCAGGTCTTTCCCTAAGCTTGGTATTACAAGCATTCTCCAAACCAATTACTATCTAGGTCTGACCCTGCTTAGCTTCCAAGATCAGGTTGGGCTTTTACAGACAAGGTTGGGCTTTTACAGAGTATCTGAAGTGTCTACTCATTATTTGTCAAAAAGAGTTGACAGGAAGCTGCTAAGAGACAGACTAACAAACAAACAGACAAAAAGACGAACAAACCCACTCCAAGATCGCAAGTTCAAATCTGGTCTAACGCATACAGCCATTCTTAGTCGGGAGTCCATGGGAGCTAATTGGCCAAGCTTTCATGGGAGGGAGGAACGGCATACATTCTCTTCCCTGTCACTCACAGCGGTCGCCAGCCAATCACGGGCATCTGTGAGCTCATTTGTACAAGGGGGCAGGTAGCACTTTCCCTCTGAGTGCGTTCAACCGCCCCCAAATACGCATGTCGCCGCAGTTCGAAAAGAGTCGCGTGGCTCGCATCGCATGTCATGCAAGGAGTGTGTGCATGCTTTTGCCCTGGTCGGTGGTGGTGGTGTGACAGCGAAGGCAATACTTGATGGGTGGGAATCGGATACGTCTAAATTACGGAGAAAAGTTTGAACGCAGGATTTATGTTCTTATTTACTGTTTTCCAGCGATGCTCCATATTATATTGATGAGAAATCCAACAGCAAAGTAAAAGAGTTAGCATTCACCGGACTCACATGTTCAGGAAGCAAAGCGACTATAAGTCGGGGTTGACACTGATGGGAGCATTAGCGCGCGAGTTGAAATGCTGGAAGCTGATCTGTTTAAGAAGACTTTAAATGAAGAGCTGAGAGCCGGACAGAATAAACGACTAAAGTGCTCCCGCATTGATCTCTTTTAGGTGAAATTGAAGAAGGAGCAAATTCCTGCTGATGCCACGAGCATTATTAAAAAAAAAAAAAAAAAAAAAAAAAAAAATGCCTGTACTTCTTTTGATTGACTTGAATGAAAAAAAAATAATAAAGGAAGAAATTTTGCTGAATGTAAACACTGCACTCTAACAGAATAATGCTTCTCTTGCTATTTAATGCTTGTAAATGTTCTTAGGATTAAATTCTAAATCGATGATTAATTTCTTCCTGCATATTCACCCTTGTGCATGCACACTGTACTTCCCAAATAAAGAAAAAAAGAGGGGAAAAAAAGCAGAGATTATTTAACAGCAGCCATATTTAAGAAGTCACCAACTACCAGTCACCCAGTGAGACCGCCTTGGTGGGGGTTTGCACTCTCTAAGAGCATTTATAGTTATATTATGGCCATATTATGGGGCCGGTAGCATAGCGGTTAGAGTGCTGGTCACATGATCAGGAGGTCATGGGTTCGGATCTCTTTGAGACCTCCACCGGGAAAGAAAAGCCCCTGATTACCATTAATGGTAGCGTATTAGGTATTTTTAAAGATCCTGTGGATGTAATTCTGAACTTATTCACAGAACACTCACAAAGCTTGAAGAAATTATCTATGAAGTATCCACTAAGCCCTGACCACGGGATTTTTTAATAGTGTTATTCTCTATAATTTGGTCCCTTTAGCCCTTTAGTATCAATTAATTGGCAGCTCTTGGTTCATATAACATTTTGCCTTTGAGGTATACGTGCTTCAGTTATGTTTTATCTCATTGCCTTTAATTCGTACTCACCGCTCCTATCCCCCGAGTTCGAGGGGAATTCTTGGTTTGAGCTCTTTCTTGACGCTGACCTCTCCCTGTCCATGTGGATTATGGGGCGACACTGCGGATTTTTACCTTGCTTTCTGAAAAGACCTCAATAAAGAGACTCTGCATGTACATCCGGCAGCCTCTGTCGATTACGTGTTACAGGTGCCTTAACTGCAAATTGATGTAGGATGTCCCTTTAGGCTACATGCCGAGATATTGGCTTAGAAATGGGGATTTGATTGACAGTACTGAAATTTTGAGCAAAGCTCAGCTGAAGACAACAAGTTCCTGTTGTGATGGAAATCATGTATAGACCCTTCTGCCTCTCGCACCCTTTCAGCCTCTTCTTTTGCTGTACTGTATTGATCCCGTAAGGGAAATTATTTCCTCTGCATTCAACCTGGCCAAAGTGAGCGTACAGACACTTGTAAACAGTGAGCATACACACCCTTGGAGCAGTGGCTGCCAGACACCTTGAGGGCACCCGGAGAGCAGTTGGGGGTTAGGTGCCTTGCTCAAGGGCACTTCAGCCACTAATGCAGAAGAATGGACAGTGCAGCTCACTCCCCCACTGCTAAGCATTTTTCCTGATGGTTCAGGATTCGAACCAGTGACCTTTCGGTCCCAAAGCCACTTCTCTAACCTTTAGGCTACGCCTGCCCCACCCTTACAAAATTCCTGCTGACCTACCTGCCTTCTTTCCTTCCTTCATCAATTCTTTCCTTGAAACACTTAGCCCTAATTAGGATGACAGGGAGGCTGGCGCCCATCTCAACCAATTCTGGGCGCGGACAGAGTACACCCTGGCTATCACATGTACTGCAATTCACACTCAGACAATCACACCGAATAGTAAACTGGGACAGCCAGTTAGCGTACAGTGCATGATTTTCGAGTTTAGGAGGAAACCGGAGTACGCAGAGGTAACCAATGTAAGTAGATGGAGAATATGCAAGGTCCACATGGAAATGCCCAGGCCAGCGAATTGAACCCAGGACCTTTTTGATGTGATGCAGACGTGCTAACCACTGCGCCATGGTGCCACCGGAGAAAAAAAGATGCTGGGAATGAAACTTCTTTTGTGTCCCGAGTCCCTTGTAAAGGCGATACTGACACCAGAAATGCTACATGAGACGCTGCGTAATTAGGATGGGAAGCAGTGCCACCCCAATTTTTGCTTCTTCTTCAACTTGTACACACAAAAACAGGTTATATATGTTGCTATTCACAGGTTAGTGGTTTACAAAGTGTTTTAGCCTTCATGCCTTTGGTTGATCCCTCATAGATTCTCCAGTACTTTCACCAAATATGAGGATATTATGCTCAACTGGCAACCCCCAAAATCCCTGCCAATGACCTCATGAACTCATATGTACCAAAGACCTCATCAAATCATAGCAATGAGCTATGAGCGCGAGAGACCCATCTGAACCTCAACATCTGAAGCACGGTTTGGAAAAATCCATTCATTCATTCATTTTCTGAACCACTGAATCCTAATCAGGGTTGCAGGGAGGCTGGCACCCATCTCAGCTGACTCTGGGTGAGGGCGGGGTACACCCCAGACAGCTCACCAGGAAATCGCAGGGCCAACAGTCACACAACCATTCGCACCCATACCCACACCTCGGGGCGATTTGGAACAGTCAGTTAGCCTGGACTGTGGGAGGAAACCTGAGTACCCAGAGGAAACCCATGAAAGCACGGGAAGAAAATATGCAAATAATTTGGAAATCAAATAACTATTTTCTTTAATGGGTGTGTATTTTAGTAATGTTTTGACATGGCCATGTCACATTTACAGTATCTTGCAGACGCCCCTACCAGAGTGACTTCCATGAATCAGTTTTATACACCTGAGAATTAGGGGCCTTTATCAAGGGCCCAACAGTTACATCTTGGTGGTATTTGGGCTTGAACCCCTGACCATCAGATCAGTAAGTCAGAGCCTCAGCCATTGATCTGATGGTCAGGGGTTCAAGCCCAACTACCACCAAGATGTCACTGTTGGGCCGTTGACCATCAGATCAGTAAGTCACAGCCTCAGCAACTGAGCCACCAGCACCCTATCATGTGGCCTTATACATCCATTATTGACCACTCTGTAGTTAAGATTGGCTCGAGGTCTCCAAATCACTCTTCAGCTGTCTCTTCACTTCCATTCTTTTCCTGGCCTGAATGCCAGTCTGCAGCATGAGAACTGTAAGGGGTCTCTTCTCTACTTGTCTTTTCCACCTCAAATTCTGTTCCTGGACCCGGGTCAATCTGTGTCTCTGCATGACAGACATGTCAGTCTGTCTCTTCATGAATCATGGCAGTGTCTCTGCCTCTGTTTCATCCCCATGCCAGTGCACGGTGTGTGCAAAGTGAGGGAACAACTGAAATTTGTTGAGCAAATATGTCAAGCCAAATATGTTGAGTAAAAATATGTAGGGAAAAAAAAAACATGGCAGAGGAGCTATGAAATTCATCAAGCAGGAGGTTGACCATTCAGAGTATATGCTGTAAATAATAAACCCATTTATTGGGACTATGGGACTATTAGCCCAGAGGTCGCAGGATTGAATCCAGTTTAATGCACAGCCGCCAATGATCCGGAGTCCGTGGGAGCTAGTTGGCTGAGCTCTCATAGGAGGGAGGGATGGCATACGCTCACTTCCCTGTCACTCACAGTGATCGGCGGCCAATCGTGGGTGTCTGTGAGCTCATTCGTACCAGGGGGCGGATAGCGCTTTCCATATTTAATAGTGAAAACGTTAAGGGGAAGGCTGCAAGATCACGATCCACTCTGGTTTGGGACGCGGCTCTTTGAAGTCTCGCAAGCTGATTGGTCGAGACGAATTTCCCAGCAGAAGAAGAAGATGCTGGGATCCGAATCCGAGTCAGAAGCGACCCCTTGTGGCATTTTCCTGAACTTTTTTCCATATGTTCCATATCCATTATTTTTATTTTTTGATGAATATTTAAAGAAAAAAAAATACACTATGCACTGAAGCCGCAGACCCTGAAGCGCGATATAGCGAGGGATGACTGTATAGATATTAGATTGAATTCTTTGAAGGTCATATGTAGGGTCTGGGTGCTCAAACAAGTGAACCAATACTAAGAAGGAGTGGAATGGGATTTGGTCTGAGTACATAAAGTGATGGAGGACGCTGTGGGCATCGATCCCTTGGGGAGAAATTGAGCTTTGTCTGATGACACAATGTCTCCTAGAAGGCCAAAGTACTGGAAAAAGCTGATGGAATTGTGCATCAGCGTCGTTTTAGCTTGGGTCGATGGCAAAAATTCTACAACAGGCAAATATACTTCTCGCTTTTTGTATGAGATTTAGCTGAGCTTACTTTAGCTATTCATAGTCTCTCGAGCAAAGTCTGTGCATGTGTGTGTACGAGAGGGAGAGAGAGAGAGAGAGGGAGAGAGAGAGAGAGAGCGAGAGAGAGAGAGAGAGAGAGAGAGAGAGAGAGAGAGTATTGGAACAAGCCATCACTTATGCACTTTATCAGAACACGGCCTGACCTGATCGACTCAGCTTGACTCAAACAGTGCAGACTGCAAAGGGCACACAGATGGATGACTAAAGGAATCAGATTGAACTTGTGAAAAGGTTTTAAAGACAGAGACAGACAGATTGAGAGATTGAGAGAGAGAGAGAGAGAGAGAGAGAGAGAGGCAAGTGGTCAAAGAAAGAAGAAAACACATGCTTGTACAGTGGATGACATGTTCACCAAATGTCAATGATGCCATGTTCACTAAAAAAAGGATTCAAGACAGGGTCATGAGACGCGAGAATTAGAAAAGAAAATGGAACCGTGAGCTATATATAAACAGACATTAAGATTATGTATGACTGTATATTTATTTATCTTTTAAAATAAAAAATAAAAAAAATAAATAAATGAATGAATGAATGAATGAATGAATGAATAAATAAATAAATAAATAAATAAATAAATAAATAAAACAATTCATCATTGTCCAGGGTGTACACGATTTGGAGCATTTCCCAGGAACTCCAGTCTTGGAATTCATCCCAGATTTTCCCAGGGTATTACACACATACACACTTGCATGTTTGTTTAGATCAAAGGGATGTTTTATAGTAGCAAAATTACTTACTCTAGATTTAGAAGATGAAACGCATGCAAACAGACAGAACCTAAAACTCCAAAATAGTAAACATAGTATTAACAGATTAAATAAAGCAGAACAGTGATGTGTGTTTATTCCCTCCCCATGGGGTGAGGTTATGAGGCTGGTCATGTATACGTGTGTGCATCTGTCTGTCTGAGTGCCTGTGACCACAGAACTAATGAAGGGATTTTCAAAATACTTTCACCATATTTGGTATTTGAATCTTGGACCAACAAAGAACTGATTAAATGTTGGATTTTTATTTTTTTTTAATGTTTTAACATTGCATGAGTGGGGCTGGTGACATAGTGGTTAGAGTGCTGGGCTCCTGATTAGGAGGTCGTGGGTCTGAATCTTGGTGAGAACCCCACTGTGCTTGACCCCGGACCCCTGGACAAGGTTTGAACCACAAGTGTCCAAATCCACCTGCTGCCTTGTAGGTTATGCCTCTGGTGCAGGCAAAGGCTAAGAGAGGGCACTCTGAAAATAAACCACTTGATGCGGAGTGGCGCCCCTCAATGTATCAGCCTACAGTTTCCCAATGCCAAAGGCTAGGCCAACAGTCCGCACTGGACTATGGCAATATCGATATCGAACATTGCATAATCGGGCAAGAAGGTGGAAATCACCCATAATGCACCCTGAAAAAAAATGACAGGGCCACAGTCTACAAAAGAAGAATGTTAATTCTACATAATCTGCCAATAAAACCTGGATTAAAAACTTGAAAGGCCGTCATATCTTGGTGGGGTTTTGCACTCTCTAAGTGCATTTATAGTTTGATAATGGTGATTTTATGGGGCCAGTGGCATAACATTTAGATTGCTGGGCTCATGATCAGGAGGTCGTGGGTTGGAGTCCCAGTGAGACCCCCACCATGCTATGACCTATGGGCAAGGTCTTAACCACAAGTGTGCCTCTGTTCACCCAGCAGTATAAATGGGTACCAGTAAAAATTCTGGGAAGGTAACCTGCGATGGACCAGCATCCCATCCAGGAGGAGTTCAACACCTAGTCGCTTCACGCTACAGAAACTGGGCATAAGCACCGACACTGATGAGCCTCTAGGTTCGGGTGTAAAATCCCAAAGACCTTTACCTTACCTTTGTGACTGCTCAGGGTATTTCCTTATTATCTCTATTTGATACCAGAATACTCTTCCCACTTATAGAATCCCAAAAGGATTCCCAGAATCATATAATGGTAAACCAATGAGAAGCCTCAAAACAGCCATGACAAGAACGATTGCTCTGATTGGTCGAGAGCTGGATTCATTGTTAGAAAGTTTCAAACGAGGACATTCAGAAACTGGTTCTGTAACTGGAACTCCTTTTTTTCTCAAAAGTAGCATTTCCTGATCAGCAACATGCAAAGTGATGTAACTCAGTCCAGAGTCATTCATTCATTCATTTTATGAACCGCTTAATCCTAATTAGGGGAGGCTGGCGTCCATCTTGGCCGACTTTGGGTGAGGGCGAGGTACACCCTGGACAGCTTTCCTGGCCATCACATTGCAAACACTCACACAACAATTCACGCTCACACCTAAGGGAGATTTGGAACAGCCAATTATCCTACTGTGCATGTTTTGGACAGTGGGAGGAAACCAGAGTACCCAGATGAAACCCACACATGCATGGGGAGAACATGCAAACTCCACACAGAAACACCCAGTTTGGGAGTCGAATGTGCTAACCACTTCCCCACCGTGCCGCCGTGCTATAATCACGTATTATACAATTTGAAGCAGATTAAATTCTCTTTCTAAATTCATAAATATTTAAGTATGTCAAATCCCCTACTTAATCCGTATTATGCTGGAGTGGTCGCATACATGCAAATAATAAAATCCCAATTGAGTTTGTTTTTATGATCGTGTTTAGTATACACTGTAACAATTATTCGCTGCAGGCTCTGTAAATTACTCACCTCGCTATTCAGCAACATCCACCACACCTTCACAAATAGTTCTAATTAGATATTTATTTGTAATTTGTGCTCACTAACATTCGTAATATTACACACAAAAGGAACACAGGAGACCAAAATTGCACATTCGCATACATCAAACAAAGTAAGATGTGGCTGGAGAGCAGTTTTCTCCAACTCCTCATGGAATAATGATAAATGGTCAATTTGGTGTTAAATCTACTTAATAAATGTACTGAATGAGGACTGTGCTAATTCTCCTAATCCTGACATCTCATCCTTTAAATAGGAAGAAGTCATCCAGCAGAATGACAGAAGTGCTATAGATTTAAAGGAAACACCATTGAGTTGGTGTTGGGGTTGAATATTAGCAGAAAGTCTCTGTATCTTTCTCTCACTCTATCAAGTATGCACACACGCACACACACACCGGGGCTCGAAATTTGCGGTTGTCCGGTCGCCAGATGCGACTTAATTTCTCATTTGGCGAGTTAGTTCTGTTACCAGCTCGCCCGGTTTGGCAAGTTGAAAA
>JAQNCB010000006.1:5057600-5068707 GCA_030068295.1 Euristhmus nudiceps | reverse complement strand
GGGATGGATGGAAACGGATGATTCGCTGTGGCAACCCCTGAGGGGAGAAGCTGAAAGAAAAGTAGTAGTTGTGTTGGCATCTGAACATAGCCATCAACCTTGGCAGTCTGGAATTTCCCTGTACTGACCCTCTGCTTAGTTAAGTACTATATTTTGATGTGCCTAATGTCGTGCTTGTTGCCTTGTCAGAAATTATATAAGAGTTGAAAGGCCATATCAGTCACAGTTGAACCTGATGGAAGTGCATTGAAAATGGATTGTTGAAGCTTGGCTTCAGTATGAAGCAGCAATGACCCTACTTACCAATTTATATTGTAAACAGTTTATAATTTACAGGTCAAAATTTTTTACAGGTCAGCGGTCGCTTAGAGGCAAGGGCTCTGGGTTACTGCTCTGTAGGTCAGGGGTTCAAGCCTCAGTACAACCAAGGTGCCACTGTTGGGCCTTAGAACAAGGCCTTTAACCCATGATAAATGTAAGCCACTCTGGCTAAGGGTGTCTGCCACATGTAAAAATATACAACCACTTTTCATTTATCTTTGGTTGTTGTCAACAAGCATAATACATTGTAAGATCACGTTACAAGAGGCATGGGGGACAAGTGTGTATCCAAACAGCCTGGTATCTACATTTTCAATTGTATTGTAGAAATGTTGAGAGATACAAGACAAAAGAGGGCTCATTAGCATCGCTAGGTACTATTTTAATTGCATGTTATATTCTTTCACATTGGAATGCTAGCTGTATACTGCACTGATTAATGGATAATGGGAGGATTGAGGTCCTTTGCCCTTTTCATTTATTCATAGTCTTTTTTCCTGCTCATTATCTGATGAACTTAAACCAGGAATGGACATTTACATAATGATGTGTTCTATATAATTATTGAAACAATTTATACATTCCATTGCTTTTGATATTGCTTTCTTAGCGACATGCTTGCCAGCATTTTATCCCTGAAGTGAATGTTTTATTGTACAGCACATCAAATGTCTGTTCATCCATGCACTGATAAGCAATATTGCTCTTTAGATATCTGTAATGCTGACAAACCTAATATGTTTATCATCCTGTTTTCTTTCATGGGATAGGCAGTTTGTGGAACAGCTGCTGACAAAAATGTCTAATCTGCTTTGGTCTTTTTTTTTAAATACACAAAAGTGATTGCATAATTTTGGCTGTTTGTATTCATATTTGGCAGATGTGTATAATGTGTGTTTTTTTTTTTTTTTTGACAAGTCAACTCTGTAACCTTACAGTACACTGCCAGCTTTCTGTTGTAACCTCGGAAGCAAAAAATAAAAAGCACGTCTTGCCATGTAGTTTTTGCATTGTGTGTAATTAAGTTGTTTTACATAATTTCAGCCTTTACTGATTAAAGAACTTAATTGTTTCTACTTGTTTTGTTTGCCATACCTTTAACACCCACTAAATGTAATGTAATGCAGGCATAGCATCATTTTAATTGAACCATGTTACAACAATGTCAGAAAATGAGACAATGTTGGCTTTGTTAAAAATCACATTTTTTGATAGACAGTATCAATATTAAATTAAGAACCTTGTTTATTTCGAAAGCTTGGCATACGCTGGGTAGTGGGTGAACCATAGTGACCAAAATAATAAGGTAGAGATGAAAAAAAGAAAAAAAATGCTTCTCCTTTATAAAACTGCTGGGTCAAATCTTTGTGAAAGGCTACATGGCTCACCGATCCAGAGAACCCTCAAGCTGCATTTCCTCCAAATTCAGAGGAAAGAGTTACAGTGGTTTGGGGACCTGACGTAAAGCTAGTTAGCTCCTGTTCCTGCCCTGTGCTGATACTCATACTGTATCAGGAACATCAGACTTAATGAATACCCCAGGCAGACACAACCTGCTAGATATAATCTTCAAATATAGCTTAGAAACATTAGAGGATCCTCAGTAAGAATCTTTTTCAGTAGGAATTTTGTGGCTAGGAAAACAAAAGTTAGGAAGCTGGTCCCTATTAGAAAAAAATACGTAAGAGAAATTAATTAATAAATAGAGGGTAAGGGTAAGGTTGTACCATAAGGATGAACTGATAGCCTGGTAATCTTGTACTTGAAATCAGAATGGCTGCAGAAGCATGGACATCAGGTTACCAAAATGTAGGTTGGGGAAAACTGTGCATGAGCAAAACTTCCTCAGGTCTCACCTGGATGGCTGGAGAAGAGATAAGTTGTGTCTTGCAATAAGAAGTAATCTTTAAAATCTAATATTTTTCATGTGATTTCATAATACAGTGATCCTTCGCTATATCGCGCTTCAAGTTCTGCGGCTTCATTGCATCACAGATTTTTAAAAATATTCATCCAAAAAAAATAATAAATAAATATTATATATAGAAAAAGTTCAGCAAAATACCACGAGGGGTCGCTACTGACTCGGATTCGGATCCCAGCCTCTTCTAATGCTGGGAAATTCATCTCGACGAATCAGCTTCCGAGATTTCAGAGGCAGTGTTCCAGACCAAGTCGGTAGTGACCTTGTGGAGTTTCACTTAAATCTTTCACTATTATCTTTCACTGCTGTTATAGACAGATTATCGAAGCAAGAGCATGTTGGTATATGGCAAATGATCGGATTTCATTGATTTACACTTCCACATCTAATGCATGTATTACTACAATAGAAAATAAATATATTATTGAAACTATTAATGTGGAAATCGAAAGTACTGTGTAAAGCTCGGCGGAGGATATGAGAGGAGTGCCCCTCTACATCAAAGTGTGGAACGTTCTGTCGGTGAGGATGACACAAAGCTTTCTCTCTCTCTCTCTCTCTCTCTGTTTCTCTCTTGCTTGCTTTCTGCGTTTTTGCTGAGGTACACATGCTTCTTCTGTGATGTGGTTGATCCTGATCCTCCCGATCTTTCTGCTTTCAGAGTCGGTGTGCAGCTGCTGGCTGGAGTTCTCGTCTTGGAAGCCCGTCGCTCCTGCTGGTGAAGACTCATATGGATCTAGATGTGCATTTGGAGGATGTGAAGATATATTTTCACTCATGGTGATATAAACTCTTTTACTATGATGATTTAGGACTTACAGTTGTGATATAATGAACTGGACTTCATGTTGGACTGTAATGAAGCTTCTGTAACATGGTATGTATTTTTATGGGTTCACCCAAATGGGGATGAGTTTCTCTTGTGAGTCTGGTTCCTCTCAAGGTTTCTTCCATGTATCAACTGAGCGAGTTTTTACCTGGCACCATCACCACGGCCTTGCTCATTGGCGATGTGTAGGGATTGTAGAAAAAAAAAAAATCAATTATTGTTTAAATTCTTTTTTTATATAAAGCTGCTTTGGGCAAAGTCAATTATAAAAAGCACTATACAGGTAAAACTGGATGATCCCACTTTTTAAAATTTCTTGCATATGGAATGTTTGATTAATCACTGCAGAGCCTACTGTTCTCATAAGGACATAATTTTTCCCCCAACTTCACTGTGTATATGTCCTTGTAATATTTTCTTTTCTGAAACATTAAGTATTGCTCGTTTTCCAGATTTCTTGTTAGAAGATGTCGATCAGGTTCACTAATCGACTAAAGACACATCATAAGCATTTGGGTCGGGGGGGTGTCATTCTTGACAGTCTGATTGAATTCTGGGCCACAGAAGAATACATGATTGTTGCAGATACTGTAAAAGTGATTAAACATAATACTAGGAATTTTGCAAATAATGCCAGGAATAATGGCAGCATGTTGATCTAGCTCAGGGGTGCTCAATCCTGCTCCTGGAGAGCTACCTTCCTGAATATGTTCGCTCCAACCCTAATCATTCCCTCCTGACCAACCAAGTCTTCATTTCAAAGTCTGAAGCCTTGATTAGATGACTGTATGGTCAGGTGGGCATGATTAGGGTTGGAGTGAATATGTTCAGGAAGGTAGCTCTCCAGGAGCAGGATTTAGTGCACCTGATAAAGCTGTTAGAAAGTTAGTTTCACAAAAAGAAGATCCTGGGTTCAAGTCTTGGGCTCGGCAATGTGTTTCTGTGCGGAGTGTGGACCATGTTCTCCACATGCTTGTGTGGGTTTCTCCGATCTTTCTCCAGTCCAAAAATATCTAAATAATGCTAATTGTGAGAATGAGTGTAACTGGTTGTCTTTGTGTTGGCTGTGCTCAGGATTGGTGAGTTGGCCACAGTGTACCCCACCTTTGCCCAGAGTTCTAGCCTCCCTGTGGCCTTAATAAGATTAAATAATTCAGCAAGATGGGTGGACAGTTGTCAGGAGTAACCTCGAAGGTATTGCATAATTCAAAACCATTTGCTACATAATCAGAGTGAATGCTGGGAATGTTGGGAGACCAGCTTGTCAGCATTACAGAATCCAATGTGGATACAGATTTTTGAGATGGATTTCTTCACCCAGACAGAGCTGGGATTGAACCCTGTTCATGATTTTACATATTGAGAGGGTAGTGAAAAACAGCCTCTATAGCAATCAAAGCAACAATCCAGTACATTTGTGCCGCATGTAGAGTTAAAGTTATTCAGGTTCTTTTGCAACTGGGAAAAACAGCTGCTAGAGTAACATCTCTAGTCTGATCTCAGGAGAAGTGGAAGTGGAGACTGCATCTCACAAATCTGGTTGTGGACAATGGCAATTAGCATCTCTAAGTTTATTCCAGTTTACCTGGCCCTGCAGGACTGCTTCCTGGAGCACAGATGTCCGTGCTGACCCTGACTGGCAGAGCCTTAGGTGGGTAGACCAGTGTTGGACCATCTTTGACAATTTCAAAGCTGAAATGTAGGTCAAAATATCGGTCCCGTGTAATGAATTTTACTGGTAGTTACCTGATGTGGAACTGATGTCAAGTAGTCTGAGCTGAAGTGTAGCAACTGGACCACATAAGCAACGGAATCAAAGGGTGCTTGTAGGAGCAACAAAAAAAAGACAAAACGAAAGAAAGAAAGAAAGAAAGAAAGAAAGAAAAAGTCTTAAAGAAATAATTACTTATTGTCTTGATTTAATGGAGGACAAAGTAAAATCATAGTAGAACGAATCAAAGCATTAAAGCAGCATTTTTTGTGTACTCGACCGATGTTTTTAGATTAAAAGCAAACAAGTCTAACTGAACTTAATTGAAAGTCAACACACAATTGCACATGCTTGTTCTGAATGCAATACAATTAACAAACCACACGGGACCAAAATACGTCTCGATACACCTTTACGGAACAGTTTCCCTCCGGTGGCCACCTGAGAAATTAACTGGAACTGCAGCTTCACAACTAATGAAGCCAAAACAAACAGAATAGCATAATGTACTGGGTGATGCAAAAGGAATTTATGGTGATAAATTGGACAAGTCACATACATGCACAAATTTGACCCATTTATTGCAGTAGCTGTATACGTGTAGAGCGGCAACACGCAGTTATAGAATAATATCAATATAATTTCACACATCCCCTAACCACACACACACTGGCTCAAAGCAATACACACCATCTCCTTTTTTTTTTGTTTGTTTGTTGTTGTTTTTGTTGATATTGGGACATAATATGGGAATGCTGTACAAAATGACCACGACATTCAGTGGGTACAAAATCAATGCTCAACAAATAAAAAAAAAATAATAATAAAAAATTTTAAAAAACAATAATAATATTAATAAACAACACGACAAATAATTTAGTCTTATTAAAGCTGTTTGTCATTATCACATGCCATTCAGGCAAAAAATAATAATAAAATGAATAAATCAAAAATAAGCATTAAAATAAAAAAGTAAAATCAAGCAATCCTTAATTTTTTTTGAAACATGCTTCTTCGTGTATTTTGTTATTGTCCATATTTGCCATTTGGGTTTACAGTTTTTAATGTATTATTACTTTTATTTTATTGATTTTTTTTGATAAGGGGGAAACATAATGTCAATATTTTTCTTTTTTAAGCTTTTGTCATTTTTTTTTAAAACTACAATTTTACTTTTTATTGTATTTTTATTTTTAATTTTGTAACAAGGCACGGCACATGAAACCCAAAAAAAATACACACAGTTCTGCAGGTTGAAAATAACATTCATATACAAGTAGGGATGTAAGAAAAAAAAAAAAATTGAAAGGCTGTATGTTCTATTTTGGATTTTAAGCACAGTTGGAGTTTAGCATTACAATAGTGACCAATAATGAAATTAAACATTTACAAATATATTGCTGTTGAATTGTAACATTGTGTTGTTTTCTTTTCCTAAGACATCAAGTTGTTGTTGGTTTTTTTTTGTTTTGTTTTTTTTTTTGTTTTTTTTGTTTTACTTCCGTAAGTATAAACTGAGTGATTACAATAATATTGTAAATAGAAAATAGTTTTGAAAAAATATGTTTGTTAAGTAAATGCAAATCGTATGAGTTACATCAGGTGGATTTATTCATACATACAGATTTATTTTTTGTTTTTGTATAGATAGTTGGAGATTGTATAGGAATGTGTGTGTGTGTGTGTGTGTGTGTGTCTAATACACAGTAATTATTCTATACAGACACAAACAGGAAATAAATAAATGCCTATTTCCCACCTAAAAAAACTAAAAACAACCCCTTTGATATGTTCCAATTCTGTTTTAAAGCCCCATCTTCTTCCCGTCGTACATTTCCCCTTGTGTGCAACTCCCATTGCAGCAAGATTAAAGAAAGTCATGTTTGACTTGGGTTTTATTTCTCCCAGCTCCTCAATCCATACATAAGAGCTGATTGGAATTCACTACTTGAGTCCGTTAGGTATTTACCAGGCCAATGTAGATATACAGATACTTGAGGAAAGTGAAATGTGTAAATCTCCAAAGGAAACCGTTTCATCAGCATTATTTGCACTGCATGAGGGGAAGTTAATGAGAGCACTTTAAAAACATCAGTGGAATTGTGGGATCGATTCTCAATAAATTAATAAGAAGTGACAACTGCCATAGTCATTAATCTAACCCATGTGAGTATTACGAGCACATAAACTTGGTTAGTATTAATTAATATTTACAGACACGCCACTGATGACGAGACTAAAACGAGGTTTCCACTAACAGTGTATTAGCACAATGCTTTCTCCATATTTCTTTGTTGTTTTAGATTAATAAAGTCCCAAAAACAGCTCAATAAACAACCACGTCACAATATTGGTGTACTGTATATTGGCAGCCATGTTATCTTTTTTCTTTTTTTTTTCTTTACTGGTTTGCACAGCAAAAATCCCACATCTATTCTGTCTCTCTCATGAACATTTGCAGTCTCCATCCTACGATAATACACAGTTTTTTTTTTTTTTTGGGTTTTTTTTTTTTTTGGTTTTTTTTTGTACATGACAGTTTGCATTAAATCCCAGACATTTTTTTTTAATTTAATATCTCCAAAACAAAAGTCTTGAGACATCTCCGTGCAAAGTTCAATTTCGCATAGTAACGGTAAATAAGCACTTTTTTTGTCTAACCTGTACGTCTTACTATCACACAGCATTAGCATCTAATAAAAGAACAGAAACTGAAGAAATAATAATAAAAAAAATCATAATTATTGTTTGTTTTTTTGTTTTTTTTAGAGGAATAAAATAGCAGTTACGGAGTAAATGCTCTTAAAGCTGCTGCTCCTTTGGGTTTTCACTGGTCGAAGAGGCCTGGTAGGATTTCAAACTGGCCAATGGGATGTCGGTTATGTGACCGCTCACTCCGACTCCTCCTACGGCAAAAGATTTCCTGTCGCCGAAGTTCTCATGGCTGTTCTTCCAGCCACGGTTTAGCGTGTGTCCGTTCAGCAGTTTGTCTTTCGTCCACTCGGCCTGGCTGCCTCCGTAGGACGAAGCGGGCGGTTTGGGCGGCATCCAGCAGTTGTCTGAGTGGCCGAGAACAAGACATTCCTGTGTGCACATTTCTGTTGCTTCCATGAGACCCCTGGGACCTAAAAGTCCATCTGTGGACAAAAGAAATACAGCACATTTCAGTTTTTACGGACAATTTGAAAAAATAGCTTAGTTAACTTGGTCGGAAATATTAAAACACGTCCAGTGAGAGACGTTTCTGTGGGTGGGAATGCCTTGTTGATGACAAAGTTCAAAGGATAATGGTCAGGTTTCACTCTTGTTGGTGAAGAACATCAATCTGCAATATTTGATAATAGATCCGGAATATTAAAAAAAAAAATCAATTCGCTATAAAAAAAAGACTTTTTGTGCTGGGGCTCATCTGGGTCTACTTGGGGCAAGGGCAGGGTACATCCTGAACAGCCTACCAGTCAAATACATACATGCACTCACACTCACACCTAGAGACACGTTAGCATAGCTGATTAGCAAAGTGTGCATGGTTTTGGAGTGTGTGAGGAAACCACAGTACCCAGAGGAAACCCACATGAGCACATGAAGAAATACCGCCAATGAGACCAGGACTCACACCCTGAATATTTATGCTGTGAGGCATATGTACATATACGAGGGTTAGTCAAAAAGTTCTCAGACAAATGCCATAAAGAAATTATGGCATTTGTCTGAGAACTTTTTGACTACCCCTCGTATAGAGTGGAACCTTGAGATATGAAAGCTTCGGTGCACGAAAACTTCATTTTACGAAACGATATGCAAAGGTGGTTTTTCACTCCATTTTATGAAAAATTATTCAGCATTATTCGAAAGAAACGGAACACAAATTCCCCTCATGCTCAGTACCATCATCCTGCTCTCCGATTGGTCAGAATCTTTCCCATCATGCTCAGTACCATGATCCTGCTCTCCAATTGGCCAAATATTTCTCATCAAGCATCAGTCAAGGGGAAGTGAGTCAATATACACCTTAAGTCGGTTTGTCAACCGCCAAACAAAGGAAAAGAAGAAGCTGATGTGTTTTAAGTGTAAATAAGTTTAGTGTTTCCTGCCATTTATTTTCTGCTATTTTTATTTTTTGCCCTCCTCCTCGCCACTTTTGCTTTTGGACATCGCCTCACTCGAAAGGTAAGGTTCCACATTTTCCAATTTTTTTTTTTTTTTTTTGCATTATGTTCTATTATCTACTTCATTTACAGGTAGTAACAGTTAGGTCCGGTATATTGAATGATTTGTATTTGGCTCTTATTTCATTCTGGTTTTACCCTTATTATAAAATTTAATGTGGTGTTTTTGTAGAGCTTGGAACGAATTAAGCGATTTACATGTAAAACATCATTCATTATATGAAAATATCATGATACAAAAGCCACTCCAGAATGGATTAATTTCATATCTCGAGGTACCACTGTATAGTCAAAGCCTTAATAAAACCCCTTGTCCATTCATCCGTGGCCCAAACATCCATGCATACCAACCACTCCACCATGATACCATCCCATAAACAACCATTCAAATTGTCAAAGTTGTTCCCCGCACTTGCAACAAAAGTTTGTGAATATCAGTGATGCGACAGTGTGGAAGCTTCAGATCAGTGGTTATATCCTGCTTTGCCAAAGCTGACTGATTTCCTTTGCATCCCAATCTACCGGGGTGTGAATAATAAAGATAATCAGATGTTTACACTACAATCCAAACTTGGCACTCTCACTCTCTCAGTCATTTGCTGAACCACGTAATCCTGCTAATAGGCTCGCGGGGAGGCTGGAGCCTGTCTCAGCCAACACTGTGCGAAGGCGCAGTACACCCGGATCAGCTCATCTCGACCCTTTCAGAGCCAACATAAACACCCAGTCAGCCAATTAGCCTAACATGCGATGGGTGCATGACAACCTCGAGGAAACCCAACAAGCACGAAGGGAAGTTTCAAACTCCACCCAAAAATGCCTGAGCCCTGAATTCGAACCCAGGATCCTTCTTGCTAAGGATGTGCACTTATCAGCTTGTGAACTGACCAATCCGAACCCATCATACGTGCCACTTTATTAGGATTATGTTTGGATTTTCACATCCATGTGTTCATATGTACTGCTCGTGTACAAACCCCTGTTCATTGAGTAATAAATGAGAAACCATTGTTGAACGTGTGCGATAACTGTCAGCTCTGTTTGCTCCCAGGCATGAAAGGAAAATTAGTCACTGAGCAGCAGATCGATGGGGAGGAGATCCTTAAATTGACCAGGTGTTTTCATCGTCTCTGGATGCAGCCATCTTCCTTCTTCTTTTCTTTTTTCTTTGTAAAGAAACTTGACACACACTTGAACGCAACATTCTCCTCAATAATTAGAGACTCGAGGGTTTTTATTTATATTATTATTATTATTCATTCATTCATTTTCTAAGCTGCTAATCTGAAATAGGGTTGTAGGGAGGATGACTGCCATCTCTGGGCAAAGCAGGGGTATGCCCTGAACAGATCATTGCAGGGCAACACACATACAACCATCCACACTCACCCTCACATCTCAGGGAGATCTGGAACAGCCGATTAGTCTACTGGGCAGTGGTTTTCAATTGTGGGAGGAAACCCACGTAAGCATAGGGAGAACATGCAAACTCTACACAGAAACACCCGAATGAATCCAGGAGTCGGGAAAAACTAGACACCGAGTCAGAATTAAGGGCTATATAACTAGGATAGAGAGGTCAAAGGTCAAGCATTCCCATCTCATGATCTCAGATGGCCTTAAACATAAAAGATGCACTGAGCAAAAACCATCTGTGCTATTTTCAGATTGATATTAAAGAATATATATATATAAAATATCGCTCTCTCCAAAGCTGATCACCATTCTTTGTTTCTCCTCTTAGCTTTTCAGCAACACTGCAGGTACGAATATGATTAGAGAGCCAGGGCTGCACTTGAGCTGCTCATTTCAATCGGAGCAACAGCATCTGAGAGATCTGTGCAGGTGGAATTAAACACAGTGACCCATTTCTCAATCGTGATTCAACAGTGCAAGTGAAGAGAGTTGAAAGTGAACTGCTTTAAGCATAGAACAAAGGAAATAGAAATCATGTACCACTTGCTACTCTTGCAAAAGAAAAGGGTTTGAACACAAACCGGTGATTGAAAGGAGTTTAGCATGGAAGACAACATGAACAATTCATGAAACGTGGCAGGTGAAAAGAGGTGCAGAAGCACAAAGATAGCAGTAGGGCTCAAACCACTACAAAGCTAAATAAAATAATAAATATAAAATAAATAAATTTATATATA
>JAQNCB010000006.1:4941101-4953308 GCA_030068295.1 Euristhmus nudiceps | reverse complement strand
CCCCCCCCCCCCCCCCCCCCCCCCCCCCCCCCCCCCCCCCCCCCCCCCCCCCCCCCCCCCCCCCCGCGTGGGTCGGCTCGTCTGCCGCTCGCTGTCTTTCTCAGGGAACTCTTGTAACTCATGTGTCTCATGAACACTGAAGTGCGGAGGAGGACAGTGCAGTGTGTTCGTGTGTGCGTGTGTGTGTCAGAGAGAGACAGACAGACAGACAGACAGACAGAGAGAAAGAGAATGACCTGTCTAACATGGCTAACACACTGGCGAGGTGAATGATGTAGAGAACATTGCTCTGACACTACACACACTGACAAACACGAGACGACACCATGCGGCTATAACACTCCCACAGAGACAGGTTGAAGAGTTTCACTTGGAGCCTGGCTTCTGGCAATGCGAACTTTGTAATGAAGTTCAATACAGTACATTTATCCTGCTCTGAACCCCCAACCCTACACCCCTAACACACACACACACACACACACACACACTCGCACTCACAGCAACGGACAAGGAAAGCTGATCCACTATTTCTATAATTCCGCTCAGACTAAATCAATAGGTGTTTTTCATGCCGTCTCGTTGACTCGTGTTAAACAGAAGATCTATAGCGAGGCATGTCTGAATCACTCTCGTCTGCCCTGTTAGAGCCTCTCAATCACATCAGCTCCACATAACGCCATATTACACACACAGCTTTTAGCCCGAGGTGGAGAGAATGCCCCTGAAAAGCTAACTAATTCAGTTAGATATCAAAATTTACAAGGCGTAATGGGATAATTTCCAATTTCAACGTTTGAGAAATGAAGGTTTTCGAAGAGGCGGTGAAAAGGGGATTAGATGCCCTTTCAGCCGGCAGTTCACTCAGCTGTGGAGAAAAGTTCGATCTGCTCTTAGGTTGCCAGGTCTGAATTAAAAAAAAAAAAAAAAAGAAACAAAAAACAAAAAACAAAAAAAAAAGAGTGTAAATAGGTGGATGGTGGCATCACAGATGGGGTAATGGGGTTGGTATGTGCATGGTTGCGTCTATTCCTGGTTGGTTGTGGTTGTGTGACAAGGAAGGCAATACTTGATGGACGGGAATTGGATATGAATAAATTAAGAAAGAAAATAGGGGGGGAAAATGCTAAAATAAAATAAAAACTGTGTGAACTGAGAGAATTGATGTGAAACTGTTTTGAGCTGCTGAAACAATTTGTGAAGCAAATAACGTGTATTTTATTTCAAAATTAATTTAATTTAAACTGGCACGTGTGTCCCAAAGTCCACTTCCTTTGTAACTATCCAACTGGGAATGTAAGAAGAGATATTTATATATATATATATATATATATATTTGTCACTCTGGCTGAGCTCCATAATTATTTTTTATTACAATTTTTTTTTTTTTTTTTTTTTAATTCATGTTTTCTGCTTGTTGACGGCTCCATTTACACTGGTAAAACAAAAAATCTTAGCATTTATTCATTCATTTTCTGAACCCCTTAATCCTAATTATGGTCCTGGAGAGGCTGGTGCCCATCTCAGCCGACTCTGGGCGAGGCCAGAGTACACCCTGGACAGCTCGCCAGGCCATCGCAGGGCAGAAACACGCTGACGGCTATGCAGCTACTTTTGACGAAAGTCAGAAATGGTTCCTTTACATCCCTTTCACCACGGACAGACAGTGAGCGACACGGCCGGCCTTTGGTAACCCAGTTAGCTGTCCTGGGGGGAAACCATTGATGGTGGGGCTTGAACCCCCTGACCTTGGGATTGCCCCATGCACTGATTCATAATCTTAGCTTTTTTTTTTTTTTAGCAAATTAATAATGCAACTTATGAGTGTAATTTACTTTTTAATGGGGCGATGCCACAATTTTTACTCAAAATCAGCTGCCAGAAAGTAGAATAAAGTGTGAATATGCAATGATATCCAAAATCCAAAGTACTCGTCCATGACTGTTAACAGCCCTTCAACCTGCAAATTAAAAGGAGTTTTAACTTTTCAAACCGTGGATTGTAATAATCTCATTCAGGTCTCTTATTCTTTCTCACCAAATTCCCATCTGTATAAAATGTTCCTGTTTCCTATAATAACCCTGTTGATGTTATTTTGATTACTTTCCCGAAATCTGTAAGTTTTCCTTGTGTAAAATCTTGCTCCACAGTTAAGCATGAGTTGCTCACGCAGTGATTGAGCACTTTGATAAAGTTGTTGAATAGTTGTTGGACATGCCGACCTACACGTAGTCAATTCGGTTTGTAATCACATACCAGCTGTCAAAAAGTCCGCAGTGCTCCTGCGCTGCAATTGGAATAAAATCATCAGATGCAATTTTCCTCCATTTCTTTTTTGGCGGATAAACAGACTCTGAAATGCTTGGGGGGAAAAATAAATAAATAAAAATCAGCTGAACTTGAGAGACAAGTCAAAGAGATATGCTTATGTTTTTAGAACTATCTGTAATAGAAGATGTCAACATTTCACAAAAGTTGTTTTGAGTTCTTTCAGGGTGCAAAACATTCAATCATTCATTCATCCGTTTTCTGAACCGCTTAGCCCTAATTAGGGTCGCGGGGAGGCTAGCGCCCATCTCTGCCAACTCTGAGTGAGGGAAGAGTACACCCTGGACAGTTCGCCAGAAACACGCTGACGGCTATGCAGCTCCTCTTGACGAAAGTCAGCAATGGTTCTTTTACGTCCCTCTCACCACAGACGGTGAGAGACATGGCTGACCTTTGATAACCCAGTTAGCGGCACTTGGGTGGTGCAAAGCATTTTGT
This sequence comes from Euristhmus nudiceps, assembly GCA_030068295.1. NCBI lineage: Eukaryota > Metazoa > Chordata > Actinopteri > Siluriformes > Plotosidae > Euristhmus > Euristhmus nudiceps. The sequence goes on along the minus strand of JAQNCB010000006.1, from coordinate 4,950,545 downwards.
ATTTCATTCACTCATCCATTTTCTGAACCACTTAATCCTAATTAGGGTCACGGGGAGGCTGAAGCCGATCTCAGCTGACTCTGGGTGAGGGTGGGGTACACTCTGGACCGCTCGCCAGGCCATTGCAGGGCTGACACTCACACTCACACATTGGGGTGATTTGGAACAGCCTACTGTGCATGTTTTTGGACAGTGGGAGGAAACCGGAGTACCCGGAAGAAACCCATACAAGCACGGGGAGAACATGCAAACTCCACACAAAAACACCCAGGCTGGGAAGCAAACCCAGGACCTTTTAGCTGTGAGGCGGGCATGCTAACCACTACGTCACGGTGCCGCAACATTTTTATAATTTATTTATTTATTTATTCATTTATTTATGTTTTATTTTTCAGGATATCCTAAGCTTAAGCATTATTGTGGCGCAATAGTTAACACATTCGCCTCACAGCAGGAAGGTCCAGGTTTCGATTCCCGGATGCGGGATGTTGCTGTATGGGGTTTGCATTTTCTCCCCCTGCTTGAGTGGGTTTCCTCTGGTTTCTCTGGTTTCCTCTCACAGTCCAAAAACATGCATAGTAGACTGGCTGGCAGTTCTAAATCGTCTTTAGGTGTGAGAGTGTGTGAAAAGTTGTATGCATGTTGACCCTGCAGTGGCCTGGCGAGCTGTCCAGGGTGTACCCCACCTTCGCTCAGAGTCGGCTGAAATGGGCTGAGATGGGCGCCAGCCTCTCTGCAACCCTAATTAGGATTAATTGGTTCAGAAAATGAATGACTAAAAACTATTTTAAGTGTCATGAACAAACAAAGAAAACAAACGGTAGCTGTTGCTACGATTGACGTCACTAATGTATCATGTTTACAGTATGACATTGAGCCTCACAAGCAAACATGACATTCAGTTTGAACCATGAACTAGTTCGCTAGCTAGCATTTTCTATCAATTGGATTATTTATACTTTTTAAAAATATTACAAATAAAATGCAACTAGTACTGCACAGTCTATTATTATTATTATTATTATTATTATTATTATTATTATTAATAATAATAATAATAATAATAATAATAATAATAATAATAATAATAATATATCTATATATGTTTAACATTGTTTTTCGGAGCAGAATCCACATCTGCTGTCTGCCATGTTTTTTTTTTAATGTTAAAAAGTGAAAGCTCACCGTGTTGCATCATGGGAAAGTAGTATATCATCCAGTTAACTCGACTAGAAACAGTCTGCTACCCTGGCATTTTGTGTTTGTTTGTTTGTTTGTTTGTGTTATTTTTAGTCGTATTTCATCCAGCTCAAATGTTGGATCGTGGAATTGTTTAAAGAATTCTTTAACACTGTGAGATTATAATGATTACAAAGATTATTACAGCAGGCCCAACGGGGGGAGGGGGGGTTCCTACGTTCTGTCTGTTATTTGTGACAATAAATGAATGCATAAATAGAAATTATGTGCAGATTTTCATGAGATGAGATTTCAACCAGAGGCGGGGCTTTGAACACAAGAGATCACATTTGATTTTGGAGATCAGTTGTGTCAAATTCTGGATTTAGAAATGTTTGTTTGTTTGTTTCTATCTATTTTTAATACAGTGACATTGATTGATTGTTTTGGCATTGGCATCAGTGACATTGATGAATTTTTGACGTTCTGGCTCGTATGGAGGATCACAAGGCTTGGCAGATGTTTGCGCTTTCGACATGTTCTTGTTTTTCTTGTTTATAATGTACAGAATACGACTAGTTTTCCATCAAGCTCAGTATACGAGCAGAATCCACTCCAGTGCATCAGACAGCACGATACATCCGACACAGAATGACCAAAACCTCTGAACATGACATTGTGCATTTCTCTCCATACTCCTCTCAGCCAATCAGAACGCAGTGCTCTAGATAAAACTGCAGCATGTCTCAGGCAGGTCAGACTTTTGACACTTATTTCAGAGATCTGAAAAAAAAAAAAAAAAACGCTCACATAGACGGAGAGATCCACACTCTGACTTCCTCTCTTCTTGGCTAACTTCACTCTGAGAGTGAGACAGATCCAGATCACACACACCTCGCTGACATCCCCCGTCTCTTTCATTGCTTCTCTGAAGCCTTCCTACGCTTCTTTTCCTTTCACCTTTTCGATTTCTCGTCTGTCCCTCTCTCTTCCTTTACTGTCTTCTCTTCGAACCTTTATCCCAGATTATATATGACACTCAGCCAAACATCGTTGAAGCCGATTTGGATGAATCTCTTTGCTGTTACTCGACACTGATGAATGTGCTGTGCATTCGAGAGCGATCAAATGCTCGTGTCGTACGCGAAAATCCATTCTTATATGTGCTCGTGTTGCAGTATAATTCTGATACTCTGCCGTCATTCCTCTTGCCTTCAATCCCGCGACACTTATCTTTACTGGGCTGTCCCGGTACCATTTGCATGTATATATAATTCACCATGTTACCGCAGTATAAAAATCTTGCATGAATGCTCCAGAGATTTACACTTTCCAAGAACCAGCTTGCTTATTTAGTGTCAGAACCCAGATTTTTTTTTTCTTTCTTTCTTTCTTTTTCTTTTTTGGAAAGCTGTTTTCTGAAACTGTCTGCTAAGCGTTCCATACGAATAAAAGCAAACTGAATTAAGTAGATGGAACTCAGCCATCTCTCAGCTGCTTTGTGCTTTTTTTCCCCTCCATTGAACTTTCAGCAAAGTTCAGTTTTCTTTATTACCACACAACAATATTGTCGGGATTTATCTGAAATAGTATCGGTGAGCTAGCATTTATTGGAGAAGCAGAACGCAACATTTCGTTTTTCCTTTTTTTTTCATGATAGCTCGGAGAAATCCACATGGTCCCATGGACAACTTGACATTTCCTGCTGAATAAGGTTGCATATGCCTCAATAATAATAATGTAAAAAGTTAAGATATTTTAAAGGTTAGACTGAATAAAATTTCATTTTGTTTCTATTCCATCTCCACTGACTGACACCAACACAACGCTCATCTAAAACTAACTGGTATTAAATTCTTTAATAGGGTCACAGTGAGGCTTGAGCCCATACCGGATCACTCCAGGCGAAAGCGGGACATACAGTGAACAGCTCACCAGACCAACGTTGGGCCAACATGGGCACACAACCATTCACACTCAAGTTTAGGGGCAATTAAAAATTTCCGAATAGCCAAATAATCATGTCTTTGGACTATGAAAGGAAACCAGTGTACCCAGAAGAAACGGGAGCAAGCACAGGGTGAACATGCAAACTGCACACAGAAACAATCGAGCCAGAGGCGGAACCGAAGGTGGTAAAAGTGTCATGGGTGCCCAAGTCAGTCCCAGGGTTGGTGAGATCAAGCAGATCAGGTGCCCTAGGGAGTAGGCAATCCCTGGTTTGGTGAGGTCAAGAGTATCATGGGTGACCCAGGCATTCCTGGGATTGGTGAGGTCAAGAATATCATGAGTGCCCAAGGCAATCCCAGGATTGGTGAGGTCAAAAGCATCATTGTTACCCTCAGTAGTCCTGGGGTTGGTGAGGTCAAGAATACCATAGGTGCCCTAGGCAATCCTGATGTTGGTGAGGTCCAAGGTATCATGGGTGCCCTTGACAGTCCTGGGGTTGGTGTGGTCAAGAGTATCATGGGTGCCCTAGGCAGTCCCACGATTGATGAAGACAAAAGTATCATGGATGCCCTCAGAGATCCCATGTTTGGTGGGGTCGTTTCTGTGGGGAGTTTGCATGTTTTCCCCATGCCTGCATAGGTTTCCTCAGAGTACTCTGGTTACCTCTAACAGTCCAAAGACATGCACATTAGGCTAAATTACTGTTTCAAATTGCCTATAGTTCTGAGTGGGAATGTTTGTGTGCGTATTGGCCCTGTAATGGTCTGATAAGGTGTTAATGGTGTACATGGGTGCCTTCATCAAGAGTCAGCCCTGCGACTCTTGAAGGATAAATTGACACGGAAAATGAATTCATGAATTTGTGCTTGCGTTGATTTGCTTAATTCATAGGTGTTCCAAGGTTGTGTGATAGTGGCAGGGTTTACAGGTTCAAACAGATGGTGTTTGAATTCTGGAGAAAATGGGGTCCTCAGATCTGCTCGGTTACTCAATAATTTCTTAGTGGCTGGAGGAAAGAGAGTTTCAGAGGCGTCGACTGTTCATGTGCTGCTAAAGTAGTTAAATTGATTCTTGGATCTCATGTACTGTCAGTAATTTTTGGTTTTATGATAGGTCTATGATTGCATCTTTCACTTGTGAGATATAATCTGGAAAAGTTCTGGATTCGTATCTGATCATGGACCTGTCGTCAGATATGTTTGATCAAAATAAAAGCTTTTTTTTTTTTTTTTTTGCGAGTGCACTCAGGCCCGTTTGCTCAGAAGTGTGGACCCAAGTGTACCTTTGTGGTTAGATGTCCAGAACAGACACAGAAAACATTGTTATCCTTTTCTCGGTTGCTGAAACTCTGGAGAATTTTAACAAGCATCAGATTGCAGCGTATATCAAACAGACAGAAAGTGCGAGTAGACAGCCGTCTGAGCTTCTGGGACTCGCTGATAATAACTTCCTCTCGCTCCCTTTCTTTCTCATGGTCTCTCTCTGATTGTAACTTGGTGCAAGAACAACAGGGACTCTTGAAGATTTGAGGAGTGAGATGGGACTCAGTACATACAGTACTAATGCTGATATATAGCATTGGGAGAAAAAGAGGAAGAGAAAGAAGGAAGATAAAGCATAAGAAATGGACAGAACACAAGGGATGGAGTTGATGCATGGCAAGACAGGGAAACCTGATATGAGTTAAAGATGATTGGGAGACGAGATAGACAAAGCACGGGTAAGAAAGAAAAATGGATGGATGGGTTGATGAAGAGATGTGGGAACTCCCCCTCCTCCTCCCCATCCCCATCTCCATCCCCATCCCGGCCACCCACCCTGGTCTGTATGCTGCAGAGTGACTGTAATTACTCCCTGCGCTGGATTCATTAAACATCACTGATGAAACTGCTTGTGCTAGTGGCCCTTCAGAGTGTTTGTGTGAGTGTGTGTATATATGTGTGTGTGTGTGTGTGTGTGTGTGTGTGTGGGTGGGTGGCCAGTTTCCATCACTGTTAAAACTTAAAGAACAGCTTTGCAGAATACTAATCACGGACATTAGCGCATTCTTGCATGTACACAAATCCACAACACACAGACACAGACTCTTTAGAAGAAAGCAATCAGTAACACAGGGGTGTGGTGTAGTGTGATGGGACCAGACATGAAGTGGTTACCATTACCACACTGAATTGGATTATTTTCCAAAAACTGCATGTCCTGAAGTCAGTAACTGCATGTATTGAAATCAGTAACTGCATGTCCTGAAGTCAGTAAGTACATTTCCAGAGGTCAGTAACAGCATGTCCAAAAGTCAATAACAGCATGTCCAGAGGTCAGTAGCTGCATGTCCTGAAATCAGTAACAGCATGTCCAGAAGTCAGTAACTGCGTGTCTTGAAATCAGTAACTGCAAGTCCTGAAGTCAGTAACTGCATGTCCAGAAGACAGTAACTGCATGCCCAGAAGTCAGTAACAGCATGCCCAGAAGTCAGTAGCTGCATGTGCTTAAGTCAGTAACAGCATATCCTGAGGTCAGTAGCTGCATGTCCTGAAATCAGTAGCTGCATGTCCTGAAGTCAGTAACTGCATGTCCAGAGGTCAGTCACAGCATGTCCTGAGGTCAGTAGCTGCATGTACTGAAATCAGTAACTGCATGTCCTGAAGTCAGTAACTGTATGTCCAGAAGTCAGTTACAGCATGTCCAGAAGTCAGTAGCTGCATGTCCTGAAGAGGGCAGTACTCGCTCAACAGTCTAAGAAGGTTGAAGTTCAAGCCACAGTATTTGCCAAGCTGCCACTGCTGGGCTCTGAAACGAGTTCCTTAACCCTCTCTGCTCCAGGGACAGGCTTTCTGACAATTTCTAACATTCTAAAAAAGAACTTCTAACAATATGGCATATATGAAGCAAACAGTTTCACCATGCTATAATGAACAGTATATGTGATAGATGAAAGGCGTCTTGCTGCTTCTTTATCCACTAAGTCTGACAGTCTGTCAATAGCAGTTTTCAGGGCCAAATGTTCCTTTCAGGTTTGCCAACTTGGAGATTTTGTCACTGGATTTAATGGCTTTTTAGATGCAGCAAAAAGCCCTCTGAGTATTTTGGCACAACTCAGAGATTGTCTTGAACTCAATATGGTTCTTTGACTTTTATCATAGCCGCTTTTATATGGGTTTTGAAAGGACGATGGTTCAACTTACAGTGCTACACTTGACTTGCACTTGTGACCAATCAGTAATAATGATGTTTCCAGCCATGACCAATCACTGATAATCATACACAGTAACCCATCTCCAATCACTGATACACCATACACCAATCACTGAGCAGTCACTGATAACCATGGTCCAACTCATGACCATCCATTCACTTTTTTTTTTTGACAAATATATTTATTAAGTATGAAAAGCAAATGAACATTTCATCCAGAGCAGTTACAGTTTTTGGAAAATATTCAAACAATAATTGAAACAGCACTGCAGGACATTCAAAAGATAAGACTTGGCCCATAACTTACAGCATAATAAGCACTTTCATCTGGATGGACAAGCACTGTGGAATTACTCATACTCCATCGCACCCACATCAATTTCATTCATTCATTCATTCATTTTCTGAACCGCTTAATCCCAATGTCGCGGGGAGGCTGGCACACATCTCAGCCGACTCTGGGAGAGGGCAGAGTACACCCTGGACAGCTCGCCAGGCCATCACACGGCAGAAACATGCTGATGGCTATGCAGCTACTCTTGATGAAAGTCAGCAATGGTCCTTTTACATCCCTCTCACCACAGACAGTGAGAGACATGGTAACCCAGTTAGCTGCCTTTGGTACCAACCCTTTGGTAACCCAGTTAGCTGCAGTGGGGGGGGTAACCGTTGCCAGTGGGTCTTACCACATCAATTCATCAACTATCATTCATTCATCCATTCATTCATTCATTTGCCAAAATTTTCCAACTAGGGAAGGCTAAGGCCTACCTCAGCCAGCACTGAGTGAATCCAAGGTATACACTGAACAACTCATTTGCAGCCTGGTCCACAGCATCACTCAAAGCAATACATTTTTATGGAGTTATGTTTATCATAAACAGACCATATACACATCCAGTCTTTCCAGAACCATGTTGATAATAACTGTACTTCAGTAGTCGTTTGATTGACAGTGGGAAAATAATCAGAAGTGGAACGGTACACCAGGGATCACACAGAGATTGTGAAGATTGATAATCTATATTAGCCATTTTTGAATTTCTTCCTGTTGCCTCTCTCCAATTCAGCACCTAATTACCTGATTGTTTAAACTCGAATGAGTCATTCGTGTCAGAGCTTCGGTTTTTTTTGCAACACTTTAAATTCCAATGATAAGTACTGAAGGTTTAAGTTTTCACTTAGAATTAGAATCATGCTTAGTTACATGGCACTGCATCAGTCGAACCATACTGTTATTGACTCAATGCAGGGAAATTAGGATTATTTATCCTGATAGTGGTGGCAGGCAGTCAGGGCCAGCAAGGCCTTTTCTGCTGGTGTAAACTCTATCTAAGCACTGATCTACATTTACAACATAAATTCTATGATTTCTTTCATTAAATTGTATTAATTGATTCCCAGCAGTCTATTCTCTTCATTCCATAAGATGTCTCTTAGCTGCATTGCTTCCAGTACTGGATGTGGAGGTTAGATTTTTTTGTCCAATCAGATTTCAGCTTTTATGTGTTGCCATGTGGATCTAATCTGCCCAGTGCCTTCAGAATCAACAGCGCTGGCCAATGTCACTTAAACCATATTAGCAATAGGGCTGTCTCTTTAACCAATCAGATTTCAGCTTTTATGTGTTGCCATGTGGATCTAATCTGCCCAGAGCCTACAGAATCAACAGTGCCGGCCGATGTCACTTAAAACGATATTAGCAACGGGGCTGTTTCTTTAACCAATCAGATTTCAGATTCACCTCACAGCGCCAGCTAGCGGGCCAACAATAACGTCAGCATTTTTCTGTCCTCTGATTGCTTTGTTAGAGTGAAACTAGCTGAATAGTCTGTTGTGAACTTCATACAAACACAATCGCTGACGGAGGAGGAGAAATTAACATGGTATCCTTGGTAATGGACTGGATTCTTAAAAATCTATTTTCAAGGAGGATTTTTCTGGAAAAGCTAGACATTGTAAGGCGAGGTCCAGGAAGTGGAGGTAAGATTTACCCTTTTTTTTTTTTTGACTGAACGCCAATTTTCCCGGCAGCTTTCACTGGTAAACGCTGGTGAAAGTGATGGAATGCTCAGCGGTCCGGGCAGAAATGCTAAAATGCCTCTCTCTGCCATGCCACACCGTATTATTTTGTGTTTTTTTGTATATTATTGATGGATTGCATAATTGTGACTTGATACTGGTGGTATTGACTGCATTAAGTCCGTTAAGTCCCCCTGAAAGCCCAGGTACCAAATACACCACCTGCCACTGCCTGATGGTACCATGAAGTGAGTGTTATACCAGTTTTGCATAATTCAGATTCTCTTGACGCTCATCGACCCACTTAATAATTTTAGTTTTATGAATGATCTGGGATGTCGTACCTTAACCATTCATATGGCCTAGTACAGAGGAGGTCTTGGCTTCAAATTCCAGCCAGGCATTAGTGAGGTTTACCTCCATTTTATTTCTTAAATGTTACGGTCGACTCCTCGGTCGTGAATGCATTCCCCTTTGTCCATGGTCTCCCACAGAATAAATATGCCCTACAGGTGCTGTACTGAAGCCTGCGAGCTTACAACATCCTACTGTTGCAGTCCTAAATCCCACAAACCTGTAGCCCATAACTATTGATTCAGTGCTACCAAGGTCAATAATCTCCTCTGATCTTGAGACCCACAAACTACTGTCTTGTAAGTTGAGCTAAAAGCAACTACTGTTGTCTTCTGATATGGTGGCCTTTGCAGATCATATTCCTGCCATCCTGACTAGGGGATCTACAAGCTTCTACTTGAACTTCTACTTCGAAGCGTGCCAACCTATTGAGCTTGTCAGATCCATATCCGAGTATATTACGGCTCACAATGTCCTTCCATCTTGAAGCTGTAGGATCCTATTTGTGCCACCACAAAATCCTCAAAAGCTGACCCTTAAAAATCACAGTGCTTCAGATTTGTAGCTTCACTCTTCTGGCTCCTTGTAAGGCTCCAAATTCTACTCTTGCCCTTTTGAAACCTCCAAGCTGATGGCTTATACCATATTTATGCCACACCAAGGCTTAGAACAGGGGTGCTCAATCCTGCTCTTGGAGAGCTACCTTCCTGAATATGTTCGCTCCAACCCTAATCATGCCCACCTGAC
>JAQNCB010000006.1:4713661-4728254 GCA_030068295.1 Euristhmus nudiceps | reverse complement strand
ATGTAAATAAAATATAAATAAAATATAAATAATATAAAATACATACTTGTAATTGTACATAGGTGTAAATAAAGTCTAAGAAATGCCTTGACTTCCACCTTATCTGTTATTATTTCTGTTATTATTATAGGAATGTTATTATTTCAGACCCGATTCCCAAACCGGAGTCAGTAGTGACCTTGCCGTCTTTCCCTTAACTTTTTCCCTATTTAATAGTGCAATAGTAAAGGGAAAGGCCACAAGGTCACTACTGACTTCCGTTTTGGACGTGGCCTCTGAAATCTCACAAGCTGATTGGTCGAGACGAATTTCCCAACAGAATCACAAGAGGCTGGGATCCGAATCCGAGTCAGTAGGGACCCCTTGCGACATTTTCCTTAACTTTATTTTCCATATCTTTGCTTACTTTTATTTTTCGATGCATATTTAAAAAAATCTGCGATGCACTGAAGCCGCAGAACCTGAAGCGCGATATAGCGAGGGATGACTGTATTGCTATTTTTTTTTCATTACGATTAACGCGATTTCTTAACCCAATTTAATCTGCCCTAAAAGAGTCTAACCGTAGTGCTTTCTTTATAATCATAGCTGCGGTTTCATTTTACTCACTCTCATCTCTCTCACTCACTTAATCCTACTATTGGGGTCCTGGGAAGGCTGGAGCCTATTTCAGCCGACACTGGATGGAGGCAGGATACACCATGAACAAATACACCATTGCAGGGTAACACTCTGAACCATTCATACTCACATCCTCACCGAGGTGCTATTTGGAACTATTGCTATTAGTTTGCCTAAAGAACATGTTTTTGGACTGTCGGAAGAAACCGAAAGACCCAGAGAAAAGCCATGCAAGCACGGAGGGAGCATGCAAACCCCATACAGAAACGCCCTTGCAGAGTCCGGGACTGGAACCAAGAAACTTCTTCCTATGAGGTGTACATTCTTGCCAGAAAAAAAACAAGACCGTATTATTATTATTATTATTATTATTATTATTATTATTATTATTATTATTATTATTATTATTTCTGTATGGTGGTGTAATAATTAGGACATACGCCTCACAGAAAGAAGGCCTGGTTTCAAATCTCTGCCTTGGATGTTTTTTTGAGTGGAGTTTGCATGTTCTTCCCATGCTTGCGTCGATTTCCTCTGGGTACTCCGGTTTCCTCCCACAGTCCAGAAACATGCACAGTGGGCTGATTGGCTGTTCCAAATTGACCATAGGTCTGAGTGTGAGTGTGAATGTTTGTGTGAGTGTTGGCCCTGCGATGGCCTGGCGAGCTGTCCAGGGTGTACCCCGCCCTCGCCCAGAGTCGGTTGAGATGGGCGGCAGCATCCCCTTGACCCTAATTAGGATTAAATGGCTTAGAAAATGGATGAATTAATTATTTTTTTTTTATTATTATTATTATTATTATTATTATTATTATTATCATTATTATTATTATTATTATTATCAGATGTAATCTCCCTCATTGTGCAGTTACTTAAACCTGATTTAAAAACACATGTACTCTAAACAAAGACACTGTTTGGTGTTGTCTTTTCCAAGGACATTCCTCCAGTTCTACATCGTTAAAGCTTTCACACTCCCTTCACACACCCCCACCCCACACACATGCACGTGCGTAACGTCTTATCACGACCCAGTTACACAGTGAGGTGTGAACCATTTGCTCACCTTATTTGGATCATGTAATTTCATCGTGACGGGGTGATCGGGCTATTTTTACATACTATTACATCTCACTCGAGGTGAGCATCTGGAAAGGTCAACTCTGCAGAGATGACAATGGCTCGGAGGAATCCGTGGAAGATGAACAGCTCGATTGTTTGGAGAGACAACTCCAAACACTGGTCAAGGTCATGTGTGTGACCTCAGGCGTGTATAGTATTGAAGATGAATGGAGGACATTGTCTTTCTGAGCTATTCATTCTGGAGAGGAGGCCGTTACAAGACCACGCCCCCTTACTCAAATCCTTTCCCATGAAACCCCAGACATACATGATTACAAAGCCTGGTGTAGCATAAATAAGCAAGATACACCACGCCATTGTGAATTAACTGTCCCACACCGCACATTCTCCTTCCCAACATAAGTATCAATCATTTACTGAAGAGAAGGTGAATACAGAACCTCAAGATACGAAATTAATTCGTTCCAGAGTGGCTTTCGCATCATTAGTTTTTCGTATAATGAATAGCGTTTTACATGTAGACCGCCCAATTCGTTCCAAGCTCTACAAAAACACCACATTAAATTTTATAATAAGGGTAAAACCAGAATGAAATAAGAGCGAAATACATTTGAATCATTCAATATACCGAACCTAACCGTTAATACCTGTAAATGAAGTAGATAATAGAACATAAAGCAAAAAGAAAGAAAAAAATAATACCAAAGTGTGGAACCTTACCTTTCGAGTTAGTCCGAAAGTAAAAGTAGCAAAGAGGAGGACAAAGAAAATAATAAAAATGGCAGAAAATAAATGGCAGGAAACATTAAACTTATCTACACTTAGAACACATCGGCTTCTTCTTCTCTTTTCCTTTTTTTTGGCGGTGTATTACCGCCATCACCTGGACTGGAGAGGAAGCGCAGGAATATGGTACTGAGCATGATGGGAAATTGTGTTCTGTTTCTTTCGTAATGCTGAATAATTTTCCGTAAAATGAAGCGAAAAAACTTTTGCATATCATTTAGTAAGATTAATTTTCCGTCTACTGAAGCTTTCGTATCTCGAGGTTCCACTGTATCACTGGATGGAGGACTACTTGGAGTGGCTGATGTTGACTGAACTTGAGGGGAATACTTGTATTAGTGTATATTACACAGGAATACAAAATAAGCGAAACTAAAACAAAAACATTCTGCAAGAATGTGAATCTCTGGAAAAAAAAAAATCCTTTGAAAAATGAATCCAAAATGTGACCTGAATCACCTTCAAAATTTAATGGTATCGGCCTTAAACTAAGCTCTGCCTCTGGGAGCAATTTAAAGAAAGTAAAACCCGCATGTAACATCTTATGCGAGCGATCAGCGTGGCACGGTGGCGCAGTGGTTAGTTTGAATGTCAGACTCACAACAAGGACACCTGGGTTTGATTCCCATCTTCTCCGTTTCTATGTGGAGCGTGCATGCATTCGCCGGGTTCTCCGGTTTCCTCCGACAGTCCGAAATGATGCACAGTAGGCCAACTGGCTGTTCCATATCACCCCAAGCTGTGAGAGTGAGTTTAACTGGTTGTGTGAGTGTTGGCCCTGCGATGGCCTGGCAAGCTGTTCAGGGTGTACCCTGCCCTCGCCCAGAGTCCATTGAGATGGTCGCCAGCCTCCCTTCCACCCTAATTATGATTAAGCGGCTTGTAAAATGAACGAATTGTGACAAATCCAAGGTGAAACATTACCTCTCTTACCGAGGTAACATGATTTATCTTTCCAGTTTTAATTTATTCAAGCATTCACTAGAATTTGTGGTTTAGATAATCAGCAATTATTGAATGAGGCAAAATAGGATTGAGAATTATTCAACTGAGGAGGCGTTATATGCCGAGGTCGAAAGCTAGATCTGACAACCCTCCGGAGAGCTACAGAATTCCCTATACATATTTATCATACAAATTTAAAAATAAATCAATTATTGTTTTATTATTCGTTTTTAAGGTCGGGGCACGGTGTCCCGTGTACGCGAGCGCTATGCACAACAAAAACACACTCTATTCATTATATAGTACAGAGGCCACATACCTCAATCACCCTCACACCTACTCTAAACATGTCCCAAACCACATGTCCTACTGCCTATATAGTCTTTATAATCAACATCATGAGTGCTTAAACACCGCGCTACACTGTAGACATGTCTCAAACCATATCCCCACTAAACAGGCCTCATAAATGCCCTCGGAAATATCCCATAACCCCATGGTTCATTGCAGATGCCTCTCAAAGACACACCCGATTTATTATATAGACTGCTTAAACCCCCTTATAAATATTTCATCATCTCTCATGGGCTCCTGAGTGTGTCTGAAAGCCCATCCTGTTCACTTTAGAGACTGTGTAAATGCCTTCGCATTCGGTTTACTCTGGACAGGAAAAACCCAAAATGCATGTTACAATCTTTATACATGAAAGAACTACGGCCAAAAAAACAAGCATCCCATCACCTATATTCATTCATTCATTTTCTGAATGCTAATTAGGGTCATGAGGAGGCTGGCGCCCATCTCAGCCGACTCTGGGCGAGAGCGGGGTATACCCTAGACAGCTCGCCAGGCCATCGCATGGCCAACACTCACTCAACCCCCCATCCCTTCTCTAGTCTGGATAATCAACGTTATCACATCTGCCAAGCATCAATATGGATGTGTTCCAAATACAAGCCGAGACACTACAGTATTGAACTAGTTCATCAGATTAGGGTTGCAGAGAGACTGGTAGCTATCTCAAGTCGAAAATGGGCGAAGGAAGGCAGGGTACACCTTGAACGGCTCGCCTGACCATCGTACAGCCAACATAGACAACCATCCAGACCAGGGGTCTGAAACTCATTCCACAAATGGCCGCTGTGATCTGAGTCTTCAGACAGTTGATTGGTCAACCTGTTTGCTTTGCAGAGAGATTGGCCAATCAACTGTCTGAAGACTCAGATCAGTTGATCAAATGAGCCAAGTCAGGTGTGCTGTTGCTTGGTTGAAACAAAAACCTGCAGTCACAGCCGCCCTTTGCGGAATGACATTGAGACCCCTGATCCAGACTCATACTTACACCTAGGGGCAATTTGAAACCACCAAATATCTTGATGTGCATCTTGGGATGTTCCTGCAGGATACTCATGCAAGCATGGGGAAGGAAATGCAAATTCTTCACAGAAACCTCGGTACCCTGGGTTTACATTGGCGTACGGTGTCCACGATCCCAAAGATTTGACAGAATCGTGATGGGCGTGGACGATCGTGGGATCGAATTATAATGACCTTGAACACTGTGGTTGGTAGAATTGTGATGACTATTATTAGGAATCGTAGTAGAGCGCAGTCGAGCTTTTCAGACGTTAACGGACCTTACCAGAGCCTGACAACCCTTGATGCGCCATTGCAGGGGATCTTGATGAACTTGTAAACATGATTTCTTCAAGTTTCATCTCTTGGATGCACCCTGTATCTTATTTATACCCCAATCATGCTCCAAACGCGCCATGAATCATAGGGCTCCACACTTTTTTCAAACACGGAGATCACAGATATCATGGCGAAGTGTTACCGAGCCAATTTGAACCTTCTTGACCTTCTTGCTGTGAGGCAGAACAAGCTACCCACGATGCTACGGTGCCGCCTCAGTAGACTCCTTTTTACTGTAAATAGTGTAACAGCCAGTGCTCCGGACAGAAGCAGAGAGTCTGGACCATATGTTCACTGTATCATCAATCAAAATTCATGGAAAACATCTGGATAAATAAATAATTATGGTATTATGAACTCATGGAGTGCTGGGGAAATAAATTCTGGTACACATTTAGTCAAGCTGGCGTTATCTGCTCGGTGTGGCGTGTGAGGCGGAAGCAGGTCTCAGTGTCTGTGTTTGGAGCGAGATAGAGAGAAAGCAATTTCCCCCTCCGTTCCTCATTCGCCGTTCCGTCAAGGAACAAAATCACATCAGCTAAAAAGGCGGCCGAATGTTTTACACCTCTGAGGATAATTGAGTCGCGATAAGACGTCACAGCCTGAGCGACATTCATCCGATGGTAATTATTTTCCCCTGTGAGTCAGGGTGAAGTGAACAGCCACAAAGTACCTCGAAAAGTACACTACGCTTTTTCTTCGCCCTTAAAGAACTCTGTTGTCTTTGGGTGTGATGGGTTATTGGGGGAGGGCACTGACATCCAACTGAAATTTAGAAGGTGGTTATTGATAGGCTTTGGGAGCTATCAGTCATAGAGCCTGAGTGTACTTCGCTCTTGAGAGAGCCGTTTGAAGGTAGTGTTGCCTCAGCGGTTAAAGCACTGGGTTATTGATCGGAAGGTTGGGAGTTCAAGCCCTGGTACCACCAAGTTGCCAGTTGTTGGGCTCTTGAGTAGTTCCCTTAACAACTACTTCATCACTTCTTGCCTGGAGTCTATTTCAGCCATCTCGGGGGAAGGCGGAGTAGTGGAGTACACCCTGATCACCTGATCAGCTTGCTAGTCCATCACTGGCTAACACACTCTTTGGGATGTGGGAGGAAACCAGAATACCCAGAGGAAACCCATGTAAGCACTGGAAGAACATGAATGATCCAGATGGAAATGCCCTCGTCAAGCCTGGGACTCAATGCCATACCAAATAATTTTTGGAATTCACTCAACATCACTCATCATCACTCATGAATTACTTGGGTCATGAGGCGGCTATCTCAGCCGACTTGGGGAAAGGTGGGGTACAGCCCGAACAGCTTACTAGTCGATTGGGCGGGCAGTGGTGGCATATTGGTTAAGGCGATGGGTTCCTGATCCAAATGTCAACGGTTCAATCCCCACTGTGAGCAATGTTGGGCCCCTGAGCGAGGCCCTTAACCATCATTTGTTTAGTTGTATAAAAAAAAAAAGATAATTGTAGGTCGCTCTGGAAAAGAGTGTCTGCCAAGTGGCTAACATCCATGACATCCATCCATTGCCTATACTGCTTATCTATTAGAGGAAGCAGCAGCCAATCCCAGCCGTTACTTTGTGCAAGAGGCGGGATACACCCTGAACAAGTCATCAGTTAACACTCGGACACAAGGACAACCACAGACACTCACATTTACACCTCTGGGCAATGTAGAGTAGCCAGTCGACTGTGAGGCGTCGGTGCTAATCACCGCCATACCATAGCGTGACAACCATGTAAGAAATAAATGCAATATATTACTGATTGCGAGACGTTTGCATCGTGATAGGTTAGAAATGTTACATAACTGAAATTTATGCGCCCATTAAGCTGAATTATGCAAATGAGGTGCTGTCGCGAGCGTGTTGCGATTAATTAATCAGACATGATTGGGACACCCACCAACAACAACTACAGAAAGGTCACATGACATCATCCAGACCAGAGAATACTATATAAAAGGGTCGGTAATGTTCTGTTCCGTTAGAATAATGTGGAGCAATTGTAAACATAATTTCCTGAACATGGCGCTTTATGAGCCTGGATCGCTTTCACTAATGAACATTAGCGCATGTTTAATCATAACTATTATACAGAAATGGTGCCCAAGTCATTAGGACTAGAAATAAAAATGGGGGTAAATGCCATCATGCAAGTTTGCTCCATTTTATTTTCTTCGGCTGTGCTTCGGATACCACATATGGACACTCCGGATCCTCTGAGGAAACGAATAAACCTCATGATTAATGACACCATGGCGGCCAGCATGATCAGCTTATCACGTGTCATATCGTAAGGCAGGTTCTCCAGTAACTGGTGCCACTTTTATTGCTTGGGCTTGTGCTTCGATGTTTTCTTTATCGCTTATCTATCACAAAGTGTATTTTAGTTAGAAACACTTATTTATATGTACAGAATCAGACAAATATAGTTTTTGTGATCAATAAAAATGACTATCATTGTATTTAGTTGATTTTTAATTCGTTATCAAGGAAATCTGACGGACATTTTTCCCACTTACCAAATCCCATTATAAACCCCTTGTTGCTATCGTCATTTCTGTCCATCAGGAAGTGACGATAGCACCCTCCCATTCATAAATCACTCTTTGTTATAATAAATATATACAATCTCGATATCGATATCAAAATAAAGATTCTGCTGACTAGTCATGCATTTGGTCATTAGCAAAGAAATTTATCCACTGAAATAGATTAATATTGTTGTCTATCGTCAGTCCGTCAGCTGGTGCTCCATGACGAAAGCAATCTCCGCACCAATTTTTGACATGCCCCCTGCCGGATGTTTAAAAACGTGCATGCCCAATTCTTGTAAACTTCCGCAAATCGGAGGCTCTTGTTGGTAGACGTTTGTATTCTTTCACATATTTGCGTAAAAATAAGCTGTGAATTTGTCTGTCAGAAAGTTTGACGATAGACTAAGTTGACGAGAGCAATCTATGTGGGAATAAAGTGGCACCAGTTACTGGAGAACCTGTCATATCATATCATCTCATGCCATTTCTAAAACCACGTTTATCCTTTATTAGGGTCACGGGGCCGGTGGCATAGTGCTTAGCGTGCTGGACTAATGATCAGGAGGTCGTGGGTTTGAATCTCTGCTTAGAACCCTGGGCAAGGTCTGAACCACAAGTGTCCAAATCCACCTGCTGCCTTGTGTCTCTGGTGCAGGCAAAGGCTAATCTGAAAATAAACCACTCGATGTGGAGTCTCCCAATGCCAAAGGCTAGGCATTGGAAGACGCCAACGGTCCGCACTGGACTATGGTAATATCAATCGAGGGTCACGGGGATGCTGAAGCCTATCCCAGCCAACTCTGGGTGAAAGGCAGTGTACACCCTGAATAGCTTACCAGACCATTTTAAGGCAACACATATAGTACAACAATTCAGACTCACATTCACAACTGAGGGCGATTTGAAACAGACAGGAAGCCTATTGTGAATGTCTTTGGGAAAAAGAGAGGAAACTGAAGTACCAGGAGGAAAACCATGCAAGAGGGAGAACCTGCAGGTCAGTCAATCTCTATACAGAAACCGTGTCGACGGAGGTCCCGGACGTCCTCGAAAACAGGGTACCGGGCTGCCCCGCTGATCACGGGTATTGTCAGTAGTTTTATATCCACCGTTACACTAATGAGTTAGGAAGGAATAATACACTTGGGGGACGCTGTTATTGAAAAATAATCAATGAAACAGTGCTGTGATGTGGGCTAACACGAAGCAGAACCTAATCATTTTCCAATAACGGCACATACGGATGTGTTTTAATCCTTTTACAGTGCAACAGCAAGTTGCCAATGCAAGCATCTTTTTTTTTTTTACTTTATGAAAAAACGACAGTCATCCTTTTTTTTTTAAATCTGTTTTTAGCTGCAATTAATGTGATGGAACACCCGTAAGACACGTTACAGTTTCTGTTATCACTTTAATTTCTCCAGTTATAAACAGTCTCCTTGTTCTTCTTCTTCTTCACCAGGCTTTTTTTTCCTCCATTATTCCCTCTTTTATAATTCAGAAGAGAAAAAAAGAAAAGTTACAAGAACTTTAAGTCAATACAAAGATAGTAACAAAGCAGGGTCACTGGAAACTCAG
Organism: Euristhmus nudiceps; assembly: GCA_030068295.1. Classification (NCBI taxonomy): domain Eukaryota; kingdom Metazoa; phylum Chordata; class Actinopteri; order Siluriformes; family Plotosidae; genus Euristhmus; species Euristhmus nudiceps. The sequence continues at coordinate 4,719,004 of JAQNCB010000006.1, read as the reverse complement.
TCAGGGAAGGTTAAATAAACGTCTCCTCCCAGAAAACTTTACCATCTCTGCACTTTTTCCTTGGTGGCTAGCTAGTGGTTAGCATGTCCGCCTCGTAGCTAGAACGCCGTGGGTTTGGAGTCCTGAACTTGACGCGGTCGTTTCTGTGTGGCGTTTTCATGTTCCTTCCTGTACTTGGGTAGGTTTCCTCTGGGTACCCCAGTTTCCTCCGACAGTTCAAAGGCATTTGTAAGGTAAGGTCCCCAGTTTCTGTAGAATGAAGCGACTAGGAGTTCAACTCCTCCTGGATGGGACGTTGGTCCATCGCAGGTTCCCTTCCAGTATTTTTACTGGTACCCATTTATACTGCTGGGTGGACAGAGGAACACTTGCGGTTCAGACCTTGCCCAGGGGTCTTAGCACGGTGGGATTCGAACCCATGACCACCTGATCATGAGTCCAGCACCCTAATCGCAAAGCCACCGGCCCCACATATGTATCATATGTATCACATGCTAATTGACTAGCCATATTGCACATATCTTCCCAGAGTTGGCTGAGATAGGCTCCAGTCTCACCCATATGGCAAATGAGGGAATGTGTGAGGATTCGCTATTGAAGTTCATATAAAAGTCAATTGTCTATAGAAGCTATGATATATTACAACAATTTCCTGAATACAAAGGTGCATTTTGAAGCGTAACTCCTGTCGGATCTACTGCTATAGAAAGCAAGTCCATAGAATCGCGAATTTCAACAGCGCTTTGATATAAAGTCGTTATAATAAATAAGGTAAGTCTGAAGGCTTTTACACCCAAGTCTAGTGGCTCATATTGGGTTTTATACCCAATGTGTAGTGGTTAGAGTGCTGGGCTCATGATCAGGAGGTCGTGGGTTTGAATCTCGGTGAGACCCCTACCGTGCAAAGACCCTGGTAAGGTCTTAACCACCAGTGTGCCTCTGTTCACCCAGCAGTATAAATGGGTACCAATAAAAATACTGGGGAGGTAACCTGCGATGGACCAGCGTCCCATCCAGGAGGAGTTGAACTCCTAGTCGCATCCCGCTACAGAAACTGGGGATAAGCACCGGCACTGATGGGCCACTGGGCTCAGGTGTAAAACCCAATATGAGCCACTAGACTTGGGTGTAAAAGCCTTCAGACTTACCTTATTTATTATAACGACTTTATATCAAAGCGCTGTTGAAATTCGCGATTCTATGGACTTGCTTTCTATAGCAGTAGATCCGACAGGAGTTACGCTTCAAAATGCACCTTTGTATTCAGGAAATTGTTGTAATATATCATAGCTTCTATAGACAATTGACTTTTATATGAACTTCAATAGCGAATCCTCACACATTCCCTCATTTGCCATATGGGTGAGACTGGAGCCTATCTCAGCCAACTCTGGGAAGATATGTGCAATATGGCTCCACGACCTCCTGATCATGAGCCCAGCACTCTAACCACTACACCACCAGCCCCAAAGTCATTACAATCCGCCTTATAGTTCCATTTGTTTTCGTGAAGGTTGTAGAACAGCTAAGACTTGCACTGTGTTCGAAATGTTTTCTAGCTATAACCGAGCTGATGTTCAAGTTATTTAAAGCTGAGAGTAATGAGCGGAGATAAGCAGGTTCATTAGAAATGCCTGGTGTTTGTAAATGTGAAGCAGAAGGGTGATGTTATAGTAGCATTGCATTCCTTCCATGTTTATTTTCCGTCTTCTACCTGCCATCAGGGCGAACCTTGGGCATTGGAAAAAGGGCATAAAATAGATTAGGGAATCGGAAATACATGTTGGAATTTCATTGCTGTAAAACGTATAGAGGCAGCCTGGACCTGGAGCGATGAAGGTCACTAAGTATAGAGTGCCAGAATAGGGTTAAAACGTTTCTGTAGACCCTTAACAATAAAAGCATGGGCACACTATATTTCATGTTTGAGTTAAACATTCCCCAGCGCAGCACCGCTATGACGGCTTATTTGCAGGTAGATTTATCACCACGCCGACTTTTCTGGCGGAAAGCGTCTGGATCGATACTCATCTACGGTCCATACATCCAACCGGCCGACAACACACACATCGTTCATCACACGCTGGCAACAGCGAGAGCATTTGTAGCATGGCTGCTTTATGCTCTTTTGTTGCCAAGAACATTGCAGTAAGTATTCATCAACAAAGCTTCCTGTTTGCTTATGACAATTAACTTTGGATGTTTCACAAATCTGAAATGGAAATCAGGCGCTGTCTTTTCTCATTGCCAGCTAAACAGCAATGAAAGCTCCAGCAATGCGATTTTTGCTTACCACTCAAGATCGGAACCAATAATTTTGGGGAATGTCCCATGTAAAGGGCGGTGCTCTATCGGGGGCTGGACCTCCTTATCCCTGTTTCTTTGTCTGTCTGTCACAATGTCCCGTCAGTGTGTCACATGACCTACAAATTCTCATAGGGAAGGGCGCTACCGCCTCGTGACATTCCACCAATACAGCATCTCACAAACACTTTCTAATTGGTAATTGTACGGGGCTAGAGCAGTTGCAGCTTTGTCAGGGATGTCTATTGCAATTACTGAGACAATGCAATATGCATGTCATTGTGTTGGCAATAAGGCAGGACATTTAGGATACATACAGGGTAGTAACTTGTGCAATACGATATGATTCACCCATAGTGATGATGCAAGGCAATTTGCCATCATTGGTTTCAGCACAAGGCAATTTAACTTAGTAGGATAAGAAAATAAAATGATTCAGTGCAATTCACTTCGAGAGCACAAACCTCCACCATGTCCAAAAATTTTCCTTACAAACCAAAATGGCAGAAATCAGATTAATTTACAATGCTAAAGAACAATCTTCATAAAAAAAAAAATAAATAAAAAAAACAAAAAATAAAAAAAACTCATGGATGTGGAATTTGATTTGGACCATATCTAAAATCGAATGCATACTTCAATGTCCAATTTGCAGAAAATACACAGCACCACCTGCTGGCCCTGCTATAAAATATCACTTCCAAAAAATCACGTTGAACAATCTTTAAAAATAATTCCTGCTTACAGTCTTTTTTCGGGATAATCAGCAAACTCTAATGGAGTTTTCCTTGTCCCAAGTCCCACATCTGGTCATGGAAAGCACACATAACATGTTGTGTAACCATGTTAACAATCAAATAAACACAAAAATCACGACTAAAACAAAACATTGGCTGAGGTAATATTAAATGCGTTATGCCTCAGAATACTAATATTTACTCAAATTATTTAGAGATTTTGCCAATTCAAACATGTCAGAAACTATGCATCCCAATTTCTAAGCCAAACTGCATCTTACGCAAATTATTTTTATCTGGTCATATAATGGCGTTCTGAAATTTACCAGCACTGAAATCTTTGGCAAGTGCCTTCGCCAAAGGAAAACAGGTTAAGGGTCACATGTAATCAGGGTCAAGCTGCCATTGTTAAATAGGCAACAAAAAAGTATAATATTACATATTTTAAAATCAGAATCAGAATACTTTATTGATCCCGGAGGAAATTGTGAAATCGTGTTCAGCGCTGATTGGCACATGATACAAAACAGACAAACAAAAATCTGCCATTTGGTTTTTAAAACTGGAGGCAACTAGTAAAACTTTCAGAGAAAGCACCAGTGTTAATCTGAGCATGTTATCGATGGTGATTGTTCCACATTGAAATTAATAAGTGCTTAGTTTTAATTCATTGGCACATTAGAAACCAGTGGCTCCAAAAAAATTCATGCACTGAGCCATGCGAATTTAACCAATCCTCATGCATTCTGGGTGAGAATGTACTTGGAACCAATCACGCAACTTTTTCACCAATTGTATTATACCACGGGCTTCACCAATAATTGCAGTCTTTTTTTGTGAAATTTCCACATAATCCCAAAATTCCCTTGCAATAATATAACACATTTATGCACTGCCTAAAAGCAGAGATCCCAAGAGATGTCTCTGAATAGGTGTCCAACCATGGGTTCGCCTTCAATTCTAGTGTTTGCACCATGAACATTTGTTTACCTGCAAGTCTGTCTGCCTACCGGAGACAGATTGTGTTTATGTGCAAGTCTGAGCAGTAGTGCATGAACCTGTATTTTTTTGACTTTCAGTTTTGTGATTAATAATAAATCTGTTTGTTTTTTCTTTTTTTCTTATTTTTTTTTTCTGCCCACTGTCCGGAAATTCCATCACAGCCATCAGCATCAATTCAGTGAAATTGCAGACTTTTTGGGTTGCATTTGGTGATCATGCATAAATTCTGGCCAGGGCATGGAACAACCATTCCACCTCCGCTTAGAAACCCTGCTAAAATCATGACATGTGTCCCATTTAAAAGAAATGAATAAATAAATATTTTGCAATTTTAGACTACAGTAATGACAGGAAGCCTCGTCCTGGCAAGAATTAAGGAATGAATCAACACCAATCCATGTTCGGTTCTCAGTAAGATTTCATATTGCTGCTGTAAAAAAAAAAAACAAACAAACAAAAAAAAAAAAAAACAATGGCTCTGCCTTGGTGCTAAACCACAGATTCTCCACTAGTTTGAAAACTGATGAAATAAAGGCAAGTCTCGGTAGAGCACTCAGACATTTATACCAAACTCGGTTTATGTCGACACTTGGGTAACGCTCGAATGTGCGAAAGAAACAGTCCAGTAAACACTGACCCAGACAATCAGAGGCAGACAAGGAGAGGAATGCATCAGTGGCTGGTGCTTAGTGTGTCATTACAATCAAGTCGCACAGGTTCCTGTCATCTCCATTCACATCCCCAGAGGAAGTAAATCAGTCGTATTGGCATCGAGAAATCAAAAGGCGTGATGGCTGCAATCGAGGGGACTCGTTCCTGCTGCCTACTCCGGAACACTTCCTCTTCCACGCAAGACTTAAAACTGTAAGTGCAGAGCAATAAAGAGAGATTGAACATTAACTGGAGGCTGGAGCTGTCATTTTTACGACTCTTTTACGGTCTCAGATTTGCCCGCCGTGACAAAGTGGTGAGGGATATTAAATTCAAAACTCGGCCCCGACAGCCTCGAAAAAGCGCTGAGCGCACAGTCGAAAGTCTGCTGAGAAAGAGCTGTTGTGTCTCAAATCGATCAAATCCGTGAGTTTGTAATGACTCATTCTCTCGCTCGCTCTCGCACTCTGTCTTCCATGCTCGCGCACAAAGAATCCTTATAATGTCATTCAGCATCGAGTTTCTATAAAGCATTTGTTTCTTTGGCAGACAATAGTGATTGCCTCTGCCAGCTTTCTGCTGTGTGTGTGTGTGTGTGTGTGTGTGTGTGTGTGTGTGTGTGTGTGTGTGTGTGTGTGTGTGTGTGTGT
>JAQNCB010000006.1:4389783-4400803 GCA_030068295.1 Euristhmus nudiceps | reverse complement strand
TTGAATGTTGAATTGTTATTATAAGCATTTATAGCGTTGAATATGTATTTATTGATATTATATACACATATACATGTTCGTATACGTCAGTGGGGGGGTGTTGATCCTACTTCTCGTAAATTCAGTCTTTGTGGGGGTCTCGACCCCCCATTAACTATCAAAAGTGAGGGATCCCTGTACTAGGAATGTAGGAAGGAGAAATGTCTTCTCGTGAGAGCTCCAGGTGCCGTAGACAAAACAGTAACAATAGGTAACTGACGGTAATGATAAACACTAAACTAAACAATAATTATAAGGCTAAGAAAAAAAAAACTTGTGGAAGACAAGGTCAAGGATTTAGAGATCAGCAGAGTAAAACTATGGAGAAAAGGGTAACGGGGTAGTCTGAGTGGTGCAAAACAACAAAAAAAAAACAATAACAAGTACATTATGGAATTAAAGCCAGTTGTATAAACAGGTGAGTAAATGAAGGGAAACATTCAAGGAAGCAGTTAAAACTAAGAAGCAGAACATTCCAACATGGAATGTAAGCATCTACAAAATTATAATAATAATAATAACAATAATAATAATAATAATAATAATAATAATAAGGCACGGTTGAGTAGTGGTGAGCACGTCTGCCTCACAGCAAGAAGGCCTGGGTTCGATTCCCAGCCTGGGTGTTTCTGTGTGGAGTTTACATGTTCTATCCGTGCCTGCATGGGTTTCCTCAGGGTACTCCGGTTTCCTCCCATAGCCTAAACCATGCACAGTAGGCGAATTGGCTGTTCCAAATCTCCCTTAGGTGTGAGTGTGAATGTTAATGGCTATATGAGTGTTGGCCCTGCAATGGCATGGCAAGCTGACCAGGGTGTACCCCTCCCTTGCCCAGATTCGGCTGAGATGGGTTCCAGCCTCCATGCAGCCCTAATTAGGATTAAGCAGTTTAGAAAATGAAATAATTAATGAATAATAATAATAATAATAATAATAATAATAATAATAATAATAATAATAATGATGATAATACATCAGACAAAAGGATATAAGTGAACACATGTACCTGAAGACAAGAGACACTTCGGTTGAAGGAACTGAGGACAGAGTTAAAGAGAGTTGTAACTAGAGCAGGGATTTCCAATCTTATCCACCCAGGGTCGATGTGGGCGCAGATTTTTTTTCAACCAAGCAGTAGCAACACCTTCCACCTGTTCCAATAAAAAAATCGAATAGATTGATCATAAGTGTTTAAATTTTGAAGTAGCAGCCATCTTGGTGAGACCACCTTGCTTTCAGATCCCAAAATGGAGCCGTTGAAAGCCAACACAGCTCCGTGTTGTCACGGGGTTAGCAGAGTATCCAAACGCAGACCAACCTGGAGACGGCGTAGAGTGAAAAAAAAGGTAGGTCTTTATTATTAATACTTCCGGGTCTATAAGCAGGAAGTACCGGATGGAACAAAACACAAAACATGAACGGAAGAAGAGTACCGCCACAACCTGCAACAGCGCCCCCGAGTGGCGACACCGCGTAGTTTTGTGACAGAAAACCTGAAACTTTTTATTGCTGATCGTCAGCATACCTTAAATTCATATAACTTTACCAATAATTTAACTTCACCAAAAAAAATAAAAAAATAAAAAAAAGCTCTGCATAGCTAAAATTAAAAAAAAATCTAAAATCCATCTTTTTTGTGTGTTATTTGAGTATATGCCTTTTCGTAAATAATCGTTTGCTTATTTGTTTGGCGTGAACGACTACCATGTCATAAGTCATCAGGGATAAAAGCGCTGCAGTAAAAACAGAGTCGCATAAGTAGCTTTCAGGGTAACAGCGAATTAACACCGAATAAAGAATTGTGTGTTGACTGTGTGTAGGCATGTTGATTGGTAACTTTTGTGTATTGATAATCATTGATAGAGAGCGTCTGAACTCTGAAAGGCTCTTGATCTACATGTAAACAAACAGCAGTTCGAGTGACAGTGTCATGGCTGAAGTGAATGAGAATTTGGCTTTAAATTTAATACACACTACTGAACATCAATGAGTAACTATTATTATTATTATCGCTCGAGGGAGATTTGGAACAGCCAATTAGCCTACTGTGCATGTTTTTGGACTGTTGGATGAAACCAGAGTACCCAGAGGAAACCCACACAAGCACAAGGGGAACATGCAAACTCCACACAGAAACGCCCAGGCTGGGAATCCAACCCAGGCCTTCTTGCTGTGAGGCGAATGGGCTAACCACTACACCACCGTGCCACCTTGTCACAAAGTATTTTCAGTAATTTCTTTGTAATGTAAACAATAGAACCTTGGTTAATCATCACGCATTTGGTGTCCTCCGTTGTCCACACTGGTATAGTATGCAATCACAAACTGGTATAAAATGACTCATTTAACTCAGGGAACTGCTGTTGTTTGGTTGAAATTTACGAAGACAATGCATATAGCATAACGTGTATCGTGAGTTTTATCCCTCTCGACCTTTGGCCCCGCCCGACGTACTCACGTGACGTGGACTTTCTTCCATAGTAAGTTCATGTTTAATTCCACTTGTGTCAAAGTTATAAGCAATCAAAATCTCATGACCTTAACCTCAAGGTCAATAGTAATTATCTGATCTAAAAGGCAGTCGGTACATGACATAAGCATTGGCATGTCTTCCGGCACATGTTTCAAAATTCTAGGCACTCTATTACCAAAACATTGTGTCCTTGTTCTGACCTTCACCCTTGACCTTGCCATTCCAAGTGCACTGTCCCCACCAAGTTTAGTAAGGATTCCATGCATATGGGCTACCGAGTGGCACATGGACAAGGTGCTGACTATCAGCATGGAGGTTGCAAGTTGAGCTCTTGCAGAACGGAGGGATGTCATATGCTCCCCTGTCACTCACAGCGATCACCAGCCAATCCATGGGCATCTGTGGGCTTATTCGTACAAAAGAAAAGAGACGGATTGTGCATTCCCTTCAAGAGTGTAAGGCTTCCCAAAAAGCACATGCACAGCAGTTTGTAAAGAGGTGGGTGGCAGCATCGCATGTCAGGAAGGGGGCACATGCATAGTCGTGTCCCTCTCAGGTTGGTCGTGGTCGTATGCGATAGGGCAGTGACACTTGATGGGTGGGATTTGGCTATGACAAAAAATAAGGTTGGAAAAAAGGGGTGGGGGTTTTGGGGGTGACCATGAGCAGACCTGGTCAGGATTTTGTTCATAGATAAACTGACAAACAACTCCATTTTGGGTGGAGGCAAAGGAAGATGTATAAAGTATGGGAGTAAGAATTGATAAACCAATGGAAACTATGAGAAGAAGAAGAAGAAGAAGGAGAAGAAGAAGAAGAAGAAGAGAAACAGTAGGTAGACTGGTAAAAGGAAGAAAGAGTCAGTCAACAGCCAATCCGGGTAATAAGGAAGGAGGGACACACATGAAACACTAAGAACTGGTGAGAAAGAAAAGAAGAAACAAGGAAGCAAGGATGATGAAGAGCCTCCATGGACCAGAGACGTTGTAATAATGACACAAGGAGAGTATACACACTAATAAAAAGAAGAAATAAGGGAGTACTTGTGTAGGGACCCAGAAATCTAGGGGGAGAGGAAACCATGGACGGATAACAAGAAGTATGAACAGTCGAGCAAACAAAGATAAACACAAGAATGAAAGATACACTTGAGCGAGGGACGAGAGGAAGCATATAAAAAAACATGAGAACAAAGAGGTAGGAGACAAACCAGAACCAGTCCAGAATTGTCATCAGGGGGGCAGAGCTTCAGATCAAGTCAACCAATCAGGGGAAGCTCAGCTATCGACACACATCTGTCCAAACGAAGTCTTGGGTTGATGATGACGAAGTGTGTGAGGGGTGTGTGAGGATCTGGGTGATGAGTGTGCAGTGAGGAGGAACCGTAGTAGTTCTGATAGGTGTTTATGTGCTGATGGCATCGGCAATAACATGGAGGAAGGTGTTGTGAAGAACTGTACAGCAAAGTTTGTTACAGTAATTAACAGATTCTGTTCGATGGAGAAGAGACGGAATAAACACACACTCCAAAGACAACTGTGCACATTTCTTCCCCTGGTCCCAATTACAGCATGTTTGTTTTCACAGCGGCCTTCAGCACACTTCAGACTGCGGTGGGTAATAAGGATACAGACATGGAGTGTGTGATTAAACACTCGCTCCTCACTCTCAGAGGAACGCAGCTCCGAGCTGAGAATGCGCTACTCTCTGAATCATAATACACGTGCCTCTGCTGTCTGTCTGTGCCGTGAGGTGAGACAGGAATTGGTAACAGTTTGCCTGTAGCAAGAGAAGAAACTGTAACAGGCTGGCCTACAGAGATGAGGCAAGACAAGAGATTCTAATCGTCTGCCTGAGAGATGAGGTAAGGCGAAAGTCTAAATCTCTGTCTGAGATAGGAGGTGAGACAGGAAATTCTAATTATCTGTCTGAGAGAGAGGAGGTGAGACAGGAAAGTCAAATTGTCTGTCTGAGAGAGGAGGTGAGACAGGGAATTCCACTCACCTGTCTAAGGGATGAGGTAAGAGGATGGAGTAACTGTCTGTCCTAGATATGTGGTAAGACAGGAAATATGAATTGTCTGTCTGAGAGAAGAGGTGAGACAGGGAATTCTAATCATCTGTCTGAGAGTGAGGAGGTGAGACAGGAAATTCTAATTGTCTGTCTGAGAGAGGAGGTGAGACAGGAAATTCTAATTGTCTATCTGAGAGAGGAGGTGAGACAGGAAATTCTAATCATCTGTCTGAGAGAGGAGGTGAGACAGGAAATTCTAATCATCTGTCTGAGAGAGAGAGGAGGTGAGACAGGAAATTCTAATCATCTGTCTGAGAGAGAGGAGGTGAGACAGGGAATTCTTCTCACCTGTCTAAGAGATGAGGTAAGATGATGGACTAACTGTCTGTCCTAGACATGTGGTAAGACAGGAAATATGAATTGTCTGTCTGAGAGAAGAGGTGAGACAGGAAATTCTAGTCATCTGTCTGAGAGAGAGGAGGTGAGACAGGGAATTCTACTTGCCTGTCTAAGAGAGGAGGTGAGACAGGAAATCTAACTCGCCTATCTAACGGATGAGGTAAGATGATGGATGGACTGTCAGTCGTAGACATGTGGTAAGACTACAAATCTGAATTGCCTGTCTGAGAGAGGAGGTGAGACAGGACATACTAATCATCTGTCTCAGAGAGGAAGTGAGACAGGAAATTTTCCTTCCCTCTCTAAGGTATAAGGTATAAGATGATGGACTAACTGTCTGTCCTAGACACGAGGTAAGACAGGAAATTCTAATCATATGTCTGAGAGAGGAAGTGAGACAGGGAACTCTAATCGTCTGTCTGAGAGAGGAGGTGAGACAGGAAATTCTACTCACCTGTATAAGGAATGAGGTAAGATGATGGAGTAACTGTCTGTCCTCGACATGAGGTAAGACAGGAAATATGAATCGTCTCTCTGAGAGAGGGGATGAGACAGGAAATTCTACTCGTCTGTCTCAGGGATGAGGTAAGATGGAGTAACTGTCTTTCCTAGACATGAGGTGAGACAGGAAATCTGACTTGTCTGACTGAGGGACGAGGTGAGACAGGAAGTTCTAATCATCTAAGAGAGGAGGTGAGACAGGAAATTCTACTTCCCTGTCTAAGGAATGAGGTAAGATGATGGACAAACTGTCTGTCCCAGCCATGAGGTAAAACAGGAAATTCTAATCATCTGTCTGAGAGAGAGGAGGTGAGACAGAAAATTCTAGTCATCTGTCTGAGGTGAGACAGGGAATTCTACTCACCTGTCTCAGGGATGAGGTAAGATGATGGAGTAACTGCCTGTCCTAGATATGAGGTGAGACATGAAATCTAAATTGTCTGACTGAGGGAAGAGGTGAGACAGGGAGTTCTAATCATCTGTCTAAGAGAGGAGGTGAGACAGGAAATTGTACTTGTCTGACTATGGGATGAGGTAAGATGATGGAGTAACTGTCTGTCCTAGACATGAGGTGAGACCGGAAATCCGAATTGTCTTTCTGAGAGAAGAGGTGAGACATGAAATTCTAATCATCTGTTCTAGGGAGGAGGTGAGACAGGAAATTCTATTCACTTGTCTGAGAGATGAGGTAAGATAACAGGATAACTGTCTCCCTGAGAGATGAGGTCAGCCAGGAAGTCCAAATCATCTGTCTAACATATGAGGTGAGACAGGAAATGCTTATCCTCTCTCTGAGAGAGGAGGTGAGACAGGAAATTCTAATCCTTATTCTGAAGAAGGAGGCTAGACAGGATATTCTAATCATCTATCTGAGAGAAGGTGAGACACGAAATTCTAATTGTCTGTCTGAGAGATGAAGTGAGACAGGAAATTGTAATCATCTGTCTGAGAGAGGAGGTGAGACATAAAGTTTTAATTGTCTGTTCGAGAGAGGAGGTGAGACAGGAAATTCTAATCACCTGAGCGATGAGATGAGGCAAGAAACTCTAATCGTTTGTCTGAGAGAGGAGGTGAAATTATAACCTTCTGTCTGAGGGATGAGGTAAGATAGTAGGCTAACTGTCTGTCTGAGTGATGAGGTGAGACAGGGGACTCCAATTGTCTTTCTGATAGAAAATCCTGGAGACCGGAAATCCTGATAATTGATGAGGTGAGACAGGAGACTCCTTCGATCTGTCTGGGGGACGAAGTGAGACAGAAGTATTTAACTGTTTCTCTGAGTGATGAGGTGAGACAGTAAACATGAACTGTCTCTCTCTCAGTGAGAAGACGAGACAGGAAATTAAAATGGCTTGAGTAGTGAGGTGAAACAGGACACTCGAACTGTCTGCCTAAGTGATGAGGAGAGACATGAAATTGTAACAGTCTGTCTAAGCAAGAAGGTGAGACAAGAGACTCTGTCCATCTGAGACAGAAACCTCGAACATTTTGAGTTATGAGGTAAGACAGAAGACTATAGCCATCTGTCTGGAAGATAAAGTGAGACAGGAAACATGATGTCTCTCTGAGTGATGCAGTGAGACATGATATGCTATCTGTCTGTCTGAGTGACAAGGTAAGGTTGAAACTTTGTTCGTCTGAGTAGTCAGGTGAGACGGGTAACTACCCACTGTCTAAGAGATGAGGTGAGGCGAGTATTCCAATTATTCATCTGGCTGATGAGACAGACAGGAGACCTTACCTGCATTTCAGAAAAATAAGGTGAGACAGGAAACTCTAACAGTTTGAATCAAGTGGTGAAACAGGGGACTAACCGTCTGTCTAGGTGAGACAGGAAATTCTACTCGTCTGTCTGAGCGATGAGGTGAGACAGGAAACTGTAACCTTCAGTCTGATGATGAGGTGAGACAGGAAACTGCACACATCTGTTTGAGGGATGACATGGGACTGTATCTGTCACTCCAAACGATGAGGTGAGATGGGAAACTGAACTTGTCTGTCTAAGTAACAGAGTGAGACAGGAGACTCTAACCAACTGTGTAAGTGATAATGTGAGACAGGAAATTACTAGACTGTCTGAGTGATGAGGTGAGACAGAAGGGTGTAACTGTCTGTCTGAGTGATGAGGTGAGACAGGAAACCACCAGACTCTCTGAGTGATGAGGTGAGGAGGGTGTAACTGTCTCTCTGAGTGATAAGGTGAGACAGGAAACTACCAGACTCTCTGAGTGATGAGGTGAGACAGGAGGCTGTAACTGTCTGCCTGAGTGATGAGGTGAGACAGGAAACTACCAGTCTGCCTGAGTGATAAGGTAAGACAGGAGGGTGTAACTGTCTGTCTGAGTGATGAGGTGAGGCAGTAGGTTGTAACTGTCTGCCTGAATGATGAGGTGAGACAGGAAACTAGACTGTCTGGGTGATTAGGTAAGACAGGAGGATGTAACTGTCTGTCTGAGTGATTAGGTGAGACAGGAAACTACCAGACTGTCTGAGTGATGAAGTAAGACAGGAGGGTGTAACTGTCTGTCTGAGTGATGAGGTCAGACAGGAAACTACCAGACTGTCTGAGTGATGAGGTAAGACAGGAGGGTGTAACTGTCTGTCTGAGTGATGAGGTGAGACAGGGAACTACCAGACTGTCTGAGTGATGAGGTAAGACAGGAGGGTATAACTGTCTGAGTGATGACGTGAGACAGGAGACTCTAACCGACTGTGTAAGTGATAATGTGAGACAGGAAGCTCCCAGACAGTCTGAGTGATGAGGTAAGACAAGAGACTGTAACTTTGTGTCTGACTGATAAGGTGATACAGATAACTAACTTGTCTGTCTGAATGATTATGTCAGACAGGAAATTGTAATCATCTGTCTGTATGATGAGGTGGGACAGGTTACTAAAGGTGCCTTACTGTTTGTGTGAGCGATGATGTAAGACAGGAAACTGCAGCAATCTGTATTCATGATGATGGGAGACAGTATTGAGGGAGTAAAGGATAAAAAGGGAGAGATAGAGAATGAAAGGCTATAGAATGAAATGCCATGAACGGATTTAAGAATATGAGAAAGTAAGATAGTGAGTTAGGGAAGAAAAAACAGAACTGAAGGGGAGAGCGAGAGAGAGAGAGAGAGAGAGAGAGAGAGAGAGAGAGAGAGAGAGAGAGCAATTATACCAGTACTTGCAGTTTATTCTGAACAGATTGCGAGTGTACTTGACTTTCTGTGAAGGCTACACGTGGCATCGTGAGGAATCTGACAGGTCGCTACGGGTCACGAGTAACAGGCATTTGGAACACAATACTATAACATCTTCTGTCGAAAACCGAGCTAAAGAACGCCGCCCAATCACAAGCTTATGCAAACAAGACATAACAGTGCCAGTTTTAGTTGTGAACAGACAGTCTAACAATAGAAACTTCCTCAATTACAAGTTCCAGTTCACTGAGTCTGGATTTGTACAGTACAAGCACAAACAAATACAAAAGCACCATATGTTACCCAAGCAGTGCAAACACAAAACTTCCTGTATAGTAGCAATGCACAGTACATCACTTTTTTCCTTTTTTTTTTTTTGTAAAGTTTTGCTTTTCGTACTAGGCATTATTTACTGTCATTTATCTTTTTTAAAAGGATGAAAATCAAATCAATGTTGACCTATAAGTAAGTGTACTGACTTATGTGGCTGTTTTAGTGTGTGGGGTTGGTGGAGTTTTGGTTAGAGTGCTGGGCTCATGATCAGGAGGTTGTGGGTTCAAATCTTTTTGAGATCCAACTGTGCTAGGACCCCTGTGCAAGGTCTGAACCACAAGTGTGCCTAACTTGTGATGGACCAGCGTCCCATCCAGGAGGAGATGAACTCCTAATTGCTTCACGCTACAGAAACTGGGGCTCAGCACTGGCAGTGATGAGCCACTAGGCTCGGGTGTAAAAGCCAACAGACTTACCTAGCAAAGCGTTCATCAGTTAAGTTACTCAAAGTTGAGGCTTTAAATGATGTCCAACTTTTATCCGAGTTCACCTTGCAGATGCCCTTACCCGGAGTGTCTTCATTTTTTATTTTTTTTAATCCCATTCATACAACTGCACAGTTGAGGGGGTACCTGAGTTGCTCAAGAGTCCAAGAGCAGTTGAGGCTCAAATCTCCAGCCCTCATCACTTCAGAATTGTGGTGTAATGGTTAGAAAACTTGGGAAACCATGGCAATTTCTTTTACGGTATGGCCCCCGTGGTTAAAGTATCATTTTGGAGTTGGTGCTACTTTACTATATGGGGCAGGACATTAGGGACTCCATAAGCTTTCCTAACATTTCCAGCAGTTTTTGATACTTTCTCTGCTGGTTCTGCCAGTTCTTGCGACTCCCTCAGATATTTACAGCAGTTTACACTCATCCTCCAGCTTTTTTAGCCAGGATTTTTCTGTCCATTTCCGCTACTCCTTCAGGTATTTCTGACAGTTTCTGCTACTTCTTTCTTATTTTTAAGGTGGTTTTCTGCTACTTCCTCTACTTTCTTCAGCAGTTACTCCCTTGGCCAGGGGTGCTCAATCCTGCTCCTGGAGAGCTACCTTCCTGAATATGTTCTCTCCAACCCTAATCATGCCCACCTGACCATCCAGTCATGTACTGGCTTCAGACTTTGAAATCATTTCTATTGGCTATTTTTTTGTAGTTTCTGCTTCTCCCATGGCTGTTTGCAGTGTTGTCCATTACTGCCTTGGACATTTTCAGAGGTTTGCACTGTTCCTTCAGCTATTTTTGGTGCTTTGTGCTACTCCGTCTTTTGTAGTCAAAGTAGTGCTACTTTGTCATGTAGTTTCCGCTACTCACTCAGCTTGTTTCTGGTGATTTCAGCTACTTCCTTGGGTATTTCCAGTGGTTTCTGCTACTCCCTTGGCTATTTCTGGCAGTTTCCACTATTTTCCAGACAATTTCTGGAAAATATCATCAAGGAGTACCCTACTACCCTGAGTAGCGGTCATATTGCTACTTCAAGCAATGTGATTCAAACAACGCCTACATTTGTTGACAGCAAGTTGAAAGAACTTCCTTGATTCAGTTGGATACAAAAAGAGGTCCACCCCAGTCACATTTCTGGCATTTGGCCATTTGGCCATTCTGGCACCTGAGGCCGCATTATAATCAAGTGGAAACTGCCGAAAAGAGGCACGGGAGACACAAATGTGGTTAGCACTGCTGCTTCACAGCACGTTTCATGTGCTCCGTTTTTTTCCGACAGTCAAAAAACATGCAAATCAGGTTAACTGGCCACTTTTTAATTACCCATATATAAACTTGAGCATGAACGTATGTTCATCATGCTGTAAACATTGCAAAAGGCTGGAAATCTTTTTCCCAGTGTGGCCTGCCTATCACCTGAAGTCAACTAAGATTAACTTTGGCTTTCCCTGTAACCCTCATGGATAAGCAGCATAGATAATGGAAAGGTGAATGGATTTTATAATGGAGCACACCAATATAAAGGCATTTTAAAATACGGTGTGAGGCAGCACAAGTACAGGGATCCCTCATTTTTCGCAGTTAATGGGGGGTCAAGACCCCCCACGAAGACTGAATTTGTGCAAAGTAGGTTCGACCCCCCCC
>JAQNCB010000006.1:4360805-4372009 GCA_030068295.1 Euristhmus nudiceps | reverse complement strand
CCGCGTCACTCCCAAAGAGAACCTCAGCATCTTCATCTCTGCCACCTCCAGCTCTGCCTCCTGTCTTTTCCTCAGTGTCTCTGTCTCTAAAGTCTCCCTTGACAATTAAAGTTCATAATTAAAAGTGATGGTGGCATCGTAGTTAGCACGTCTGCCTCACAGCTTAGTATGAGCGTGTTGCCTGGCGAGGGAGGTTGCATGCTCTCTGCATATTTGCGTGGGCTCTTCGTTTCTTCCTAAAGACCTAAGGCATGCACATTAGCCTAATTGGAAATTCTTTATTGCCCCTATGTGTGATTAGTTGTGTGTGTTTTGGCCCTGCTTTGCTCTGGCGAGCTGTACCCTGCCTTGACCCAGAGTTGACTGCGATTGACTTCAGCCTTGCTGTCATTCCAAGAAAAGGTAAAGGATTTCAGAAAATGAAATAAAAAGACCAGAATCACAACCGACCAGTATTTTACTGAGATGGGAATACACATGGGCATCATCGGGTCAACAACAACATCAAGGGAAGTCATACAGCAAACTATTTTCTTATGTTTCTTCCAGTTTGGCTTAAATATCCTACAACTCTTTCCAAAAACACTGGCTTATAAATCACCAACTGCCTTATTCTTTCACGACAACTGTCATGGCTGTAGCTTCTCTACATCCAATGTACATCAGTAAAAACACACCCATGTCATATGAGATACAGATCTGATCTAGGATCATATAGGAAAGTGACTTATTCATTCATTCTTTAAACCGCTTAATCCTAATTAGGGTCGCGGGGAGGCTGGCACCCATCTCAGCCGCCTCTGGGCGAGGGCAGGGTACATCCTGGACAGCTTGCCGGGCCATCGCAGGGCCGACACACACACACACATACACACACACACACCGAAACATTCACACACACCTAAGGGAGATTTGGAACAGCCAATTAGCCTACTGTGCATGTTTTTGGACTGTGGGAAGAAACTGGAGAACCCCGAGGAAACCCATGCAAGCACGGGGAGAACATGCAAACTCGAATCGAACCCAGGCCTTCTTGCTTTGAGGCGAACGTGCTAACCACTACACCACGGTGCCGCCCCCTAGGGAAGTGACTCAAATCCGTTTAAAAGGATTAGAAATCTTTGTCGGGCAACATGGTGGTGTAGTGGTTAGCGAAAAGCTCCTGGGTTTGTGTCCGTGTGCTCATCAAGGGCGTTTAGCATATCCTCCTTTGCCTGCGTGGGTTTCCTCCAGGTGTTCTGGTTTCCTCCTACATTCCAGACAAATTTGGCTAACTGGCTGTTCCGAATTGCCCCCCATGTGTGAGTGTGAATGGTTTTGTGTGTGTGTGTGTGTGTGTGTGTCTGGATTGCTGAGCTGTTCAGGGTGTACCTCTGCTTCACCAGAGTCGACAATTTAAAAGCAACTGACACAAATAGATTTTTTTTGCAATTTTTTTGCAAATTTAAAAAATTCACATGAAAGTGTTTTGCGACATGGAAGCAAATATTTTGCGGTTTGAATACGTATATCGTGCAACAATTTACTACTGATGTGTGAGTAATTTGCGAATATTTTTTTTTTTTGCCGATGACTTCATGAACCAGGCGACCGAAACGCGAGTCTTCGGCTGTTGCGAGACAGATATGAGAATGAAAAAGCGACAACCGCAAATCATCTTCCACATCAGTCGCCTTTATATCACGCCTCCAGTTTCCAGTTTGAACGCTCCCTTAGAGAGGCTCCAGCCTCCTCATGACCATCGCCGGATTAACCGGTTCAGCGAATGAGTAAACGCTATGTCTCTGCATCACTAAAACCAGCAGGTCTGTTTCGTACTGAGATGAAAATCTCACCTGAGTCAATGCATCCGGGTAATGCGAAGAGCTCGTGGTCTATTTGAGATGTTCTGTGTAAAGATGCTCAGGACCTGAGACTACAACTGGATGATGGACTGGAGTAGAGAAGAAGCCCGGCCTTCAAAATCTTTAATAAACACCTCAGTGATGTTTACCAGTCAGTTGGCACCACTACAGTCATCCCTAGCTATATTGCGCTTCAGTTTCAGGAAAATGCCGCGAGGGGTCGCTACTGACTCGGATTCGGTTCTCGGGTTGACTCGCTCTGAAGTCTTGAGTCAAATCTCGCAAGCTGATTGGTCGAGATAAATTTCTGAGCATACGGCTTTCCAGCATCCCTTCTTATGGAACGCTGCTGATGTACGGACGTAGCGCTAACTATCTGTGTTGTTTACGACAGCGATATTTGTTTGTGCGAAATAAGTGGTTGTGACGCCCTTGAAAATGGCTCCTAAACGTCCTCCTCGTCCTTTTGACTCCTCCTCTAAACCGAAGAGAAAGCGTTAACAGTGGAAGAGAAAGTGAAACTATTGGACGTGATTAAGGAATGCCGTAGCGATGCGGCTGTAGCGCCATTACGGTTTGAATGAATCGGGTTCGGTTCTCGGAATAGGGAACAAGTTAAGGAAAATTCCATGAGGTCACTACTGACTCGGATTCGATTCTCGGGTGACTCTGGCGACAGATCTTGCAAGCTGATTGGCCGAGACGAATTTCCCATTCGTGTGACAGAAAATGTGGAAGTGAGTAGAGCCTAAATAAAATTACGTTAAAAGTTCTAAAACCACATTTCTTACACTTTATTTACATCTATGTACAATTACACATATTTATTTTATATTATTTATATTTTATTTATATTTAATTTACATCTTGAGTTGACACGAATGCTGGGAATTTCGTCTCGGCCAATCAGCTTGTGAGATTTCAGAGGCCGTGTCCCAAACCAGAGTCAGTAGTGAAGTTGCCGCCTTCCTTTAACTTTTTCACTATTAAATAGGGAAAAAGTGAAGGGAAAGGCCGCAAGGTCAGTCCCGACTCCGGTTTGGGACTCGGCTCGCAAACACATTTCTTCCACTTTATTTACATCTATGTACAATTACACGCATGTATTTTATATTATTTATATGTAATTTATATTTTATTTACATATTATGCATTGCTTTTGAATGTTTAATTGTTATTATAAGCATTTATAGTGTTGAATATGTATTTATTGATATTATATACACATATACATGTACATATACATCAGTCAGGAGGGTCGATCCTACTTCGCGGAAATTCTGTGTTCGCGTCGGGTCTCGACCCCATTAACCGCGCAAAGTGAGGGATCCCTGTATTCTCTTCTACCTTCTGGCATACCGAGGAGGCAGCATAAGGATAAGAGATGCCATACGGCTACTGGTGATGTGAGCCGGCCCTGTGCATGGCACAAACATGGATTCCTTACATCAGTGTCAGCGAGAAGGACCCAAAATAACCCGCTGTCCATCATGAGCAAAGTCCACCATCGTTTCCACAGCACACTCACAAGGTAGAGGAGCATGCTTAGTGGCAGTCGGCTGTTGCTGTCCTTCTTAACTAACACACTGCGGAAGATTTTTCTCCATATTTCTTTAGTTGTTAGTTTTTTTTAGCTTCTCTTGGTGATGGCTGGGGTAAAATTGACTTTCAGGTATGGTGTTGCTTCTCAGGTGTGACTCCAGCTTATCTGCATTTTCTCACTCGGATTCTGGATACTGGAAGAGGTTAGCATTTATTTACAGTTTGCTATTTTGTGTTAGTATTGGATGGCAAGTTGGTACAGTGGTTAGCATGTCCGATGCACAACTGGAAGGTTGTGGGTTTGAGTCCTAGGCTGGGCGAGGGCGTTTCTCTGTTGAGTTTCCATGTATTTCCCATGCTTGTGTGGGTTTCTGGCTGTTCCAAATTTTGGGGCAGTGGTAGCCTAATGGTCAGAGAAGCGGTTTTGGGACTGAAAGGTCATTGGTTCGATTCCCAAAACAGCAAGAAAAATGTGTGGTGGCAGGGAATGAGCAGCACCTTCCGATACTACACATACAGTCAGGGACAAAGTTATTGGAACTTGCGGACCGAGGGGGATTTTGGGCGGATTTTTGTCTGTTGGATCCGAAATATCCGTTGGACCGAAGTTCAACTGTATCCGTATACCTGACCCCCTCGTATGAGTACACCTGGCAACACAAGGTCATGATAGCAAGTCTGACTTATGCATGTGTTTGTGTTTATATTTATGCTGTCGTGATTTCACAAATAGAGGCTTTCTTTTCGCATCCTGACCTCCTGCTGTGCACAGAGGGCAGATTGGTGTTATTAATGGAAACGCATAGTGTTTGGCATGAATGGTACTCAGGCTGAACGTGGAAGCTTTTACCATCTTAGTTTAACAAGGCCAATATGTTTCTTGTCGACTAGACAGAGAAAGCAGGGATCGCAAGGCAAGAATTAACTTGTTGTGCGCACAAATAGGATGTGCTCCTTGGATACATCCACGGATCCGAGGAAACCAGGAGATGCTGTAAAGAAACCATCTTCACACACAGTTTCAGGAACCATACTGCATTTACTCTCATTTTCATCAAGCTTTCGTGACTTCCAGAAATCCGTGATTGTTGAAGTCATAAATCATAAATCCATACATTCCTTTTGGCTTCACATGTGTCGATGTAATGAGAGAAGTTTCCTGAGACGGTGTACCAGACTGAATGGTCAGCAAAACATGTAGAATTGTGTTTCTTAGCTTTTTTGTGCTTACTTATTCTAACTGTGTACAAAGATAATTTACAAAGGTGGCAGTTTAACAAGCGTGGCTGTGAAAGCAGTCCATCTGCTTGAAAGTGCTTTAATTGCTGGCTTCCTACTAAATCCAGTCTGGGACGGCATAATTTCAGCAATCCTTTAAGATATGAGAATAATTCAATCAGGTATTGGCTGCATTTTCTAACGCACTCCATGATAATACACTCTTTATAATCAAGGGAATAAAGATACGTGTTTGTTTATTTATTTATGTATTTATTTATTTATGTAATGTTTTCCTATTGCATCAGACTTGTAACTTTTTCCGGCAATCTTAAGAATAGTCTGTCCTCCTTTTCCCAGTGTAGTGTCTTTCATACCCACATTCATTTCGGGGGCATTCCTGAACCAGCAGGAAAAATGTGTGGCGATAGGGAGTGAGCAGTACCCTTCCTTCCTCTCCTCAACCTTTTACGGCTGAAGTACCCTTGAGCAAGGCACCTAACTTGATGGGAACTTGAGACTTAAGCATTTCACTGCCAGTAATTGCTTAATGTAATTTCTTGCCAGTGACAATAAAACTCTTGAATCTTGAATCTAACTTCCAACTGCTCTCCCAGAGCCCCAATACGTGGCAGCCCACTGCTCCGAGTGTGTACTGGCAAAAATATTCCTTGTGAGGGTTAATACAGTATACGGTTGAACCTCGGTCCAACGGACTAAAAAGGGGATGGGGTGTACGATAGAGTGAATAAATCATTAGAGTGAAGTGTTTTTTCGGAGGGGCGGGGCTATACTACATACTGAATACAAGTAAAATCACCTCAAAATTCTATAAAAGCACAGTAGTACTGAACATTTAACACCCAAATTATAAATTTATACTGTACCTGTACAGTAAATACATGTAATACATATTGAGTTCATTTTCAGTAATTAAAACATTAAAATAAAAACATTGAGTTCAATTCAGTAATTCATTTAACTGGCGCCTGAAAGGCTCAACAGCGCTACGTGCTAGTTGCTCCACCTTATTACATATACCGTGACGATTTCTAAACCGCCACAACCAACCTGTGGAAGCCTTATAGTTTATTCTCATGTGGCGAGCAAGCTTATCGGCGGCGGACATTATCTCCACACTGCGTACTTTCATGGTCATATGAGCACGTACATTACCTTTACTGTCCTTACTCGAACCAACATCAAACTGCACAGCAAACTTTTGTAACTTTTCTTTTGATTTTCTAATATCACTTACTGTTTGTTTTTTAACTCCAAATTCTTCACACACACTGACGAAAAACAGCACGCAGCACAGATCACAGCTCAGGCTTGTAAACACTTGTAAACAACAACAACAACAACAACAATAATAATAATAATAATAATAATAAATAGGGGACTAATTCAATGGACAAAAAAGTGACTTCCAAACCACACAGAAAAAAGACACACTCGCACCTCACAGCATGAGGGTTCTGTTTTCAGCTGGCCAACCGAGCAACAGTTTTGAAACCCGAAGTTTCTTGCTGTGAGGTGACAGTGCTCCCCAGTGCACCACAATGCCTTCCAGTCATGCATAAATAAATATAATACAAAGCATACAATAACTAATAGTACACACAAAATGGAAATTGAATTCAAGTGTATTTGTTTAGTTCTTTTTACATTTGGCATTGTTTAGAAGTCATAATATGAATATATATATATATATATATATATATATATATATATATATTGTGTGTACGTGTGTGTGTTTAATTATAAGCCACTCTAGTAATTGTAACTGTGAATGTAAATGTTTTTAATCTAAATTGTCCATTTTTGGGTTGATTGGAGCGTGGAGGAGCTGCATTCAGCCTTCAAGCTGTAGTCCATTACTTCCTGATTAACCGGGGGTACAAATATGAGGTAACCCAGAGCCCAAATTCCCTTAATCGTTGATTTACATAAAACAGATGAAAGGATAACCAAATAACCAAACCAAATAAGGGAGAAGTTTGTGTTATGGTGTAACGTGGAAAGCGGAACCCAAACGCGCAACTCCAGGGAAAGCAGGTTTTATTTCTCCTCAGAGTACAGAAGAAAAACCGACCAGTGAAAACGAAATGAAAACAAGGTTGATACTTCTGCCTGAAAGCGACTGCCGAGCTAACGGGAACTCATGACAAACACAGAGACAAAAACCGTGACTAGAACAAAACCAACTTAGCATTCAACACGCAGCGAAAGCAGACGTGCTGACAGGGAACACCCGACAACGCAGAACATAAATAGTGTCCATAAATGAGAGGCAGCTGTCAACCGGGCTGTGACGTGGTGTCGCTGATGAGCTAACCGGAAGTGCTGTGCTGAAACAGAAAACAGAGGGCATGTCAAAATAAAAGAACCACCCGAAGGTGCACCAAGAAATAAACAAAAGAAAGAAAAGAAAGGCAAATGATGTGGCTCATCGGCGACACTATGACAGTTTGTTTAAAAAATATATTAATAAAAAAGTAAAAAAAAATTGCCCAGTGCCTAAAAAAAGTTGAGATTTAATAGGACTCTTGCAAAATTTCTTGGAAAAGGGCCAGTTTTATTTTGCTCTAAGACAGTTAGGAAATTGATAGAAGAGAAACACACACACACACACACACACACACACACACACACACACACACACACACACACACACAAGTATCACTGCTTGTAAATTACAAGATAAAGAAAATCTTGCCGTTACCAAGTTTTCAACACCACCAACAGATGGAACCTCCACATTAAGCTGGGTATCTCACTGAAGAATGTTAAGCGATGCACCACTTTCTTGACAACTTTAAACAATTCTTCAGGTAATTGTCGGCCCGTGAAATAATTGGAGATTTGTTGGTGACGTTCTCTTTTTTGGTGATATCCTGGTGTGTAGTCAACAAATAGTTCACGGGCGGTTGACGAAACCCTGCGAACAGTTACTAGTATTTTGGCACATGTTGCCCCACTGCTGACTTTGTCAGTTTTTCTAATACTGTTTGGCAAACGCTCGCCGAGGTGCCTTTATTTTATGTCATGCCACATGAAGGTCATGTAAGCTTTGCTGACTATTTGCAGATTTTGCAAACTGCTCGGTAAGTAATAAAGAAGAGCTGATGTCAACAAAGAGCATTTGCGGACTATTCTAAGAACTGTTGGAGACTGCGGTGAGTATTTGCAAAACATGTGACTAAAAGGTGTTTTCAAAAAAGATTTCTCAAAATTTTGAACTTTTTCAAAACTCCTTGTTGAAAACAAGTGACATCAGTGAATGGCTTCTTAAATGACTACTTAAAGACAAACGGTGACCCACTCCAGCATGATAGGGATCGAGTCGGAAATTTGGAAATTAATTTAATCTGCTTTAAAATGAGATATAATACATGATTGTAGCATAAAAATGGACTGAGTTACATCACTCTGTATGTTGCTCATCAGAAAATGCTACTTTTGAAAAAAAAATCACAATAAATCGCACTGAAAACAGCTTGACTTCAGCTGTGAATTATGGTGGTGGTTCTGTGATGCCGTGGGGCTGTTTCTTTTGATCTTCCTTTTTTTTTTGTACAAACAGCATTGAAAACATGGTATCATGGTCAATGGTACATGGATAACTAGGGACTTTTTCTTACAGCCAGTGAACTAAATTTTAAATTAGCTCACTACAAAATCCAGTCTGTGACATGGCTAGCTCAGTGCCCAGCCCTGAACCTCGAAACTGGTGTTCTAAACATTAGAGTTCACAAGTTAGAGTCTCTGACTGTAGACGACATCGAGAGATACTGTAATGTCAAGTCGTCTTAGTTGCCTTGCCCTGCCTTTCATTTGTCAGACTTAAAAAATAAAATATTGCTCAGGGAGACTCAGTGTTGTCCCCCACAGAGTCAGATGAAGCTACTTCACCAAAGATTTCAATGTTGGAGTTTTTCTAGCCCTTTTTAATGTCCTTGTACTAAGGGGTGCCAAAAACCATGGAGGGAACTGTATAACCTAAAGAACAATTCTAAACTAAAACCTCCTGTGTCTCAGACGAGGGTGTTTGCTTGGGTAATTCTACGTATGCTTGCAGTGTCACTGTCAATACTGTCTGTAGGAAAATTGTTTTGGTTCACAATATCAGAAAAGTGAGAGGAAGAACACCTCGCACACAGCATAGGAAGGTGTATTCACAGCAGGAAGTCTAAAATTGGACAAACCTGGACCTGTCAGTAAAACAGCATATGAAAAATCCACAGGTCTTTCCCTATAGGCATGGCCAGTGGGCAATCTAGATATAAAGCTAACCCTCACCTTTCTATTTCTTCTAGTATTACTTTTCCAAATACCATAGTAGATTCATACCAGTTGGCTTTGCACCAAATGCAATCTTAAGAATATCTTAAGTCTCTGAATAGCTGCAGGCGTGATGTGTATGAGACCTACTGGTCAGCCATAACATTAACACCACCTGATTGATCTCTATTTAAACAACCACGAACACGGTATGCTGCAATGCACTGTGTTTTGACTGCATTCTATCATAGCCAACATTAACTGTTTCAGAGGTTTGTGCTACAGTAGCTCTTCTGAGGGATCAGACCAGATATACTCTTGCAAGTTGGACCACCTGCACCCCAGAAACACCCCAAAACAACTGGCGTTTTGAAAATTAACAGAACCAGTCATTTTGCCATCATGCAAACGTCGTACTTGTCAAAATCTCTAAGATCCTTATGTTTGCTCATTTTTCCTGCTTCCAACACGTCAACTTTGAGAACTAACTGCTCACCTGCTATTCATTCTAATTCATATCATATGGAGGGGTCAGTTGTCCGACCCACCCTGACTTTTATACATCTCTAACTTTCCTGATCTTTTGCTTCCTTCACAACTTGACACATCATCAGTCCCTTAATGTCCTTGATGTTTTCTGCAAAGCGGGTTCTCGGTCTTCCCCTCAATTTCACTTCCCCCGTTTCACACCATGCCGGTCAAGAGATCATATCTGAGTCCTTTACTTTATGCCACATGGTGGGGGCACTTTGGACTTGTTGACACTGCTGAGAAGTCTTGGGGTTCTTCTGATCTCTTTGAGCATCCACTCATACTGACTCCGAGCAGCCGTCAGTAGCACCATATCTCAAAGGACTGGAACGTCTTTCGCTTTTAATGCTTCATGACCTAAAATTCTGCTCCATAGCTGGCCACTGGGAACACAAGTGATTCCAGAAGGTGGACTTTGGTCATCCTCATCTTCTTCCACTTATTCCGGGGTCAGGTCACGGGGGCAGCAGCCTCAGTAGTGAGGTCCAGATGTTCCTCTTCCCAGCCACTTTCTCCAGCTCTTCGAGGGGCACACTGAAGTGTTCCCAGAGCAGCCGAGAGACATAGTCTGTCCAGCATGTTCTGGGTCAACCCCGGAGTCTCTTACTGGTTGGACATGCCCAAAATACCACACCAGGGAGGCGTTCGGGAGGCATTCGAGCCAGATGGCCGAGCCACCTCAACTGGCTCATCTAAATGCAGAGGAGCAGTGGCTCTATTCCGAGCTTCTCTCGGATGACCGGGCTTCTTGCACTAGCAGCAGACTTTTATGTGGCTAGCAATTGATGTTCTTGCATATTGGTGTTAGGCATGACAGCATTATTAGTGACAGTTAATAGTCTTTTAAATTGGCACTGTTGATGATGTCCTTAAGGTCATGTCTGATCTGTGTGTGTACAAATTATAGGTGACGGTGTGTAAGGAATCATAATGTGAGCTATGCATACGTTATAGCTGGTTAAATCATGCTATGATATTAAAGTTAGCCCAAATTTCCTGCTCATTCTTGATTGCATTGTACCGTCATAATACCAACATTTTGCTTCAAATATCCGATTGCATACAGTTAACAGGGAGTCGCTGGAAAATAAAACAAAGTTTGAACACCGCACATGGTTCAGCGTGTCTGCTTCACAGCAAGAAGGTTCTGCATCTGAGTCCAGGGCTCATTGAGGATGTCTTGGTTACATGTTGTCTCAGTGCTTGCATGGGTTTCTTCTGGGGCAAACTAGCTATTCCGAATTGCCCCTAGGTGTGAGTGTGCTTGTGGAGGGTTGCATGTCAGTGTTGGCCCTGTGATGGCCTCACAAACTGTTCAGGGTGTACCGTGCCCTCATCTGGAGCCATCTGAAAACCCCTACAGCTTTAGGATGATAAAGCATTTTGGCAAAAGAGTTAATGCAGTCAGCCCTCGCTATATATATATATCGCGCTTCAGGTTCTGCGGCTTCAGTGCATCGCGGATTTTTTTAAATATTAATATAAAAATAAAAAATAAGCAAAAATATGGAAAAAAAACTTCTGGAAAAAGCCACGAGGTGTCGCTAGTGACTCAGATTCGGATCCCCGCCTCTTCTTCTTCTGCTGGGAAATTCGTCTCGACCAATCAGCTTACGGGGTTTTGGAGGCCACATCCCAAACCGGAGTCAGTAGTGAACTTGCAGCCTTTCCCTTAACTCTTTCACTATTAAATAGGGAAAAAGTTAAGGGGAAGGTGGCAAGGTCACTACCGACTCCGGTTTGGGACTCGGCTCTGAAATAACAGCATTCGTGTGACAGAAAAGG
>JAQNCB010000006.1:3710794-3724734 GCA_030068295.1 Euristhmus nudiceps | reverse complement strand
TCTATAAAAAAGGAGAGAGAGAGAGAGATTTATGATGCTGGTTGTAATCTATAAAGTAATAAATCCTTGGAGCTCTTACCCTCTTGCAGACCAGCAGGCGCACACTCAGTTCAGCCCGATGAGTCAGCTGCACAAGTGCCATCAGATCCCTATAGTTTACCACAGAGTCTATAATTCAGAGGTCAAAAGGGCATAAGGTTAAAGGCAGTCAATCAAATGGGTGCATCTCATTTCTCTACTCGAGCCCTTTTTCATTTCCTTTCCTCACTTCTGAGGACGTGAGCAAAGCAACGGAATCCCACGTCACAGACGTGACACGCAGACGTTTCTTGTGTTCATACTGACCTGTGTGGAGGATTTGGTTGAGGAGGCACTTGACAAGAGTCGGGGTGATGTGGAGGTCAGGGAAGAGGAGTGTCAGACCAGAGTAACCGACTTCCCGCAGTCGGAGCCGCTGTTTACTCTTCTCATACACACGGTCACACCTCAGCATGCGCTCAAACAGCTGCACACACACACACACACACACACACACACACACACCCACACACACCGCTGAAGTCAATATGAAGTGATATTTAATGTTTTGATAGAAGAATGGAAACTGGCAGAGTAAGCTAAATACTTCCACACACTGCCATTCCCAATACATAATAAAACAGTGTGTGATGTCGAACACCATTGTGTCTGTGTGCTATCAAAGGGTATTCGCTGGTTCAAGATCATGAAGGTTGAAGTAAGATGATGAAATGTTGGTGGAGGACAGAAAACATTAGTTTTCAACGGTACACACGAGTGATAGGTGATGGTGCGAGTTGGTGAAAATAGATGAAAGATGATGGAATGTTGGTGCAGGGGAGGAACACTAGTCCTTGATGGTAAATACTGGTGTGAACGATGGGGAGATTTGGTGTCAGCTGGTTAGCACTGATGTATAACTGTAAATATTAGCATAAAATGCTCAGAGTCAGTGTAAAATCAGTGAAAGTTGGTATGTGGTGGTGAATACTGGAGATTGATGGTGGATACGACAGTGAAAGTTGGTGTAATCTGGTAAGCACTGATGTACAGTCGTGAATATTGGTATGTGAACAAAAGTGAATTCTGGTGTTAGACTGGGAAAGTTGGCCCAAGATGGTAGACGTTGGCTGAAGACAGTAAACAATGGTCTGAAATGGTAAACACTGGGATACACACTGGTGAAAGTTGCTGAGAGCTCATGTGCAATGGCAGGCACAGGAATAAAATGGTCCTGTGTTGGTGTCATGGTGAGCACTGGATGGTGTAAGTGAAGGTTGATGTAAGATGGTGAAAGGTGGTGTGAGATCCTGAACATCAGGGTAAGAGAGTGAACACTGATGTAAGACAGTGACAGTTGGGAAATGTGAGCCTAAGATGGATAGAAAATTATGGATGTTGGTGTTAGACAGTCAAACTCGGGGAATGTTGGTCTAAGATGGTAAGCAGTGGCATTAGATGGCAAGTGTTGGTGTGAGATGATCAGCACTGGATGGTGAGCATTTGTGCCAAATGGAGAAAGTTTCTGTAAGATGGAGAAGGCCGGCCTACGATGGAGAAGGCCGGCGTACGATGGAGAAGGCCGGCGTACGATGGAGAAGGCCGGCGTACGATGGAGAAGGCCGGCCTACGATGGAGAAGGCCAGTGTATGATAAAGAAGGTTGGTCAAAGATGGAGTAGGTTGGTGTTTTAACCTTGAAGATCAGCTCTCGGAGGCGGTCAGAGTATTTATTATTAAACAGCAGGGTGTAGCAGGAATCGGCCGCCCCAGGCTCAAACAGCAGAAGGAAAAGCTGATCACGTGACACACTCAACTGGAGAAGATTCAGCAGCAGCTCCAAAATACTGCAGAACTACAACATACATAAACACAATCAGTAACAACTTCAAAATGACAAATGTACGAGCAATGCAGCGACGACAGCACGTCAAGATGCAGTTACTCAAATCGCTAAGCGGTTTCGCAGTATTGGGCTACAATGTTCATCATATCACATCACCTAACACAATCATTTCAATTTTCAATTGGATGTTTGCAGTACATACAACGTAGGCTGGAGGGTTTGGATCACTTATCTTGGGTTATATTAGGAATTATGGAAGGATAAAGACAATATACGTACTCATCATCATCATAGGGTTGTGGGAAGTTTGGAACCTATCTCCGCCATCTCTGGGCAAAGACAAGGTACACCCTGATCAGCTCGCCATTCCATCACACCTAAGGACAATTAGCCTGATGTGCATGTCTTTAGGCTGTGAGAGGAAACCTGATTACCGAGAGCAAACCCATGCAAGGATGGAGAAAACTTTATCTCCACACACATACGCCCTCGCCAAGCCTGGGGCTCAAACCCAGGACTTCTTGCTGTGAGATGGACGTGCTAATCACTAGGCCGCCATACCGCCATTATAAGTACCCTGTAAATAACATAACAGGGTCCGCTGGTCTCATAAAATCTTATCCCCAAGCTCTGTGGCAGATAAAACTGGAAGCTTTAACGTATAAACTTGAACTTTTAGGGCTGCAGGTTTGAATTATAGACGTATCCTGCACCAACACTTTCATTCTAAGACTTAAGATTGAAGTCACGGGATGAATCACAAGACTCCTCAACCGAAGTTTACCACATGCAATCATCTCCATGGTAACGTCAATCCTTTATAATCATGGTTAATTACAAGCCAGTTAATCTTAACCTCTGTCAAAAGGAAGCCTAATAAATCTTCAGCCTCCAGAATGAAACTTGGCTATTGATTGGCGTGACATGCTACTGTAATGAAATTACTGACATGTGACTAAGGGGAGGAAAGAATGCCTGCAGGATAGGCATGCTTAATTAAAGGGCATATTACTTAATTAAAGGGCTCAGTGGAATATAAAGACACAGTAAAGGGGCAACCTGCTTTTAATTTGCGCTTCAGCAGAGATGGATACTAACGCCATTGTTCCAATCACTGTGCTCAGAACACACAATGCACCCTGTGTAATAGAGAACGCTGGCGCTATGTATCGCTGACTTACATGAGGACAGGCAGCAGTATTCTCTCACTCGCTGACTCATTCGCCGAACCACTTAACCCTATTAGGGTCGCCCGGGGGCTGGAGACTGACTCAGCCGACACTGGGTAAAGGCAAACCTAAACAGCTTACTAGTCCATCACAGGGCCACACATGGGGCAATTTGGAAGAGCCAATTAGCCTAAAGGTGCATGTTTCCAGACTGAGGGGGGAGAAGGGGAAAAAAAAAAAATTAAAAAAGAGCACCTGGAGAAAACCCATAAAATAAATGGGAGAGCATGCACACTGCACACAGAAACGTCCCAGCTGAGGACCTTCTCGCTGTGAGGTGCTAACCACCACCGCCCAAAGCTGAAACCGAAAAACTAGAGGCTCATACACTGCCACTAAGACTCGCACATAACAAAACACAATCTAACTCCGGTAGAAAACAATGATAACACAACATGAACTTGTCACAGCACGGAACATGAAATCACTAAACGGATAATTAAACTTTCAAAACAGGTGATACAAATGAATGTGGAAATCAGCAAGTAAAAGGCGGTGAAAGGCGACTGGGGGGGTGGTATACCTGTCCTTCTTTTCACTTCAGATCGTAGTCGGGAAACACAGGGAATATTTACCGTATTTTCCTGACGATAGAGCGCACCTTAATATAAGCCGCGCCCACTAAAATTTAAAAGAAATGTGTATTTTGTCACATATAAATCTCACCATAGATTCATTAAGGTCAAGCTTGCGTGCAGCCGCTCTATTTCCTTCACGGATAGCCAGACCGCTGGCCTTCAACTTAAAAGCTGCATCATCGGAATTTCTTCGTGTGCTTTCCATTTTGCTGTTATGCGTCTTGGATTGCATGTGCGAAGAATAAAATCTGGCGCTTTCTTGTTCTCACGGACTCCCACTGCCTGTCTCGTTTTTGCACTTCCTGATAGAGTGCCCCCTCAGGGCTAAAGAAAAATTCATAGAAAAGCCGCATCTCTGCATAAGTCGCATGGTTCAAAGTGTGTTACTCCTTAAAAGGACCCGCACTAGTCTTATAACATCAGCCTCAGGCACCTATTAATACAGAGGTCTATTCCATGTTCCACTAATGATGCTTTATTTTTCAAAATCAAATTTGCTCTTCTTCTGGATAAAAGTGTGTAACGTGTGTGTGTGTGTGTGTGTGTGTGTGTGTGTGTGTGTGTGTGCGCGCGCATGCCATACAGTCGTATAAATTTCATACTGCACTATTTGTTACGTGATCATATATACAAAAAAGCAGACTCAGGGCGTCCTATGTGGAGATTGAATGTTCTCTCCAAGCTCGCGTGGGTTTCCTCTGGGTATGCCAGTTTCCTCCATCAGTCCAAAAACATGCACAGTAGTCTGGTTGGTGCTTCCAAATTGTCACCAGGTGTGAGTCCAAGTGTGAATGGTTATATGTGTGTTGGCCCTACAATGGCATAGCGAACTGTTAAGGGTGCACCCTGCCTTCACGGCCGAGATGGACGCCAGCTAATTACAATTAAGCGGCACAGAAAATGAACGAATGATAATTGAATGCCCCGACAGCACTCTATAATCGTCACTCTTCCATCCGATCCCTCACCTGCTCTTCATCTCCGATAGCAGCGATATATCCCAGAATACTCTGGATCTCCTCCTGACTTGTGCCTTTGCTGATGTAATACTTGACGAGGCCACAAAGGGACGCTCTGATGGTCCGGACATCATCCTCACTCATTTCGCCCTCGCGATTCCCACTGCTCAGAGAAGCAGTAATGAAACACAGCCTCGGAATAATACAGTGATCGGCACTAACACTCTCAGGGCGAGCAGTGAAGCATTGTGGGAAAACCCATTCTCACCTATAATAAAGACGGATGGTGTCGAGCAGGAACTGCACTCCGTACTTCTTCCTGAACTGCTTCCTGCTGTCTTTGATGACGGTGGACATGTACTGGATGTGACCTTTGGCGTGACGAGTAAACAATATTAATACAGACGGAACTAAAACACAAAACACATGTGCAGATAGACGCCACACAGACTGACCGATGCGCAGCGGAAAGTCTCCTTGGTTCCAAATGTTGAAGTTGAACAGCAGGTGAGTGTGGAGCTGTTGCAGGAGATGCAGATTCTTCTCATTTGTCACCTGCTCAATCAGCAGCTGTACGGCAACCAGCAAGCTCACGTCCACCAGAAACGCAGGCAGCTACACACACATGATTATGAAATTTATTACACAAAATGAATGAAAACTGACATTCCTAACAACGCTACAGTGGAACCTCGAGATACGAAAGCTTCAGTACGCGAAAATTTCATTTTACGAAACGATATGCAAAAGTTTTTTAAAATTCGTGCCATGAACGCGCCCCGGCCGCCCTATTGGGTAGAATCTTTCCCATCATGCTCAGTAACATGATCCTGCTCTCCTATTGGCCGAATCTTTCTCATCAAGCATCAGTCAAGGGGAAGTGAGTCAAGAGTCACACTCCAGTCCAGGTGGTGGTGGTAATACACCTTAAGTTGGTTTGTCAACTGTCAAAAAAAAGGAAAAGAAGAAGAATCCGATGGAAATTAGGAACTGATAAAAGAAAAAATTATTTTCAGTGTAAATAAGTTTATTGTTTCCTGCCATTTATTTTCTGCCATTTTTATTATTTTCTTTGCCCTCCTCCGCACCACTTTTGCTTTCGGACATCGCCTCAGTCGAAAGGTAAGCTTCCACATTTTTCTTTTTTTTTTGCATTATGTTCTATCATCTACTTCATTTATAGGTATTAGCGGTTAGGTTAGGTATATTGAATGATTCAAATGTATTTGGATCTTATTTCATTCTGGTTTTACCCTTATTATAAAATTTAATGTGGTGTTTTTGTAGAGCTTGGAATGAATTAGGTGATTTACATGTAAAACGTGATCCATTATATGAAAAAAAATCATGAACTCCGGAATGGATTAATTTCAGATCTCGAGGTACGACTGTACTTGAAATTTAGAGACAGACAGAAAGACAACCGAGATGGAACAGAGGGAGAGATAGAGACAGGTAGGGAGATGGGCACAGACAAAAAAATTAAAATAAAGATTTAAAGAGAGAGAGAGAGAGAGAGAGAGAAAAAGAAACACAGAGACAGACAGGCAAGCATGCAGACAGACAGGATACGTGTGGACCGTACTTTCTGCAGCAGGGCAGCGAGGATGGACACGCCGTGTGTATGGAGCAGCATCTCCTGGTTCACCGTGTGTCTGTGAACGAAGTGTTTCAATACCAACAGGAAGGTCGCAGCAAGGTTCTTCTCCAAACGAGCCTCTGAAACACACACACACACACACACACACACACTGATTAACAGTGCTTACATAGTCAAAGAGATCCAATACCAGACCTCAGACACACATGCACCACCTGAGGCTCTGTTGGAAGGCAGTATGACCCAGTCTCCATCAGTAGGTGTGGTAGACTCAGGGGTCACACCCTCTGACCCAGGGGATCCATTATGTTGTTCAGGGGTCAAAAAGGTCAGCTGCTCCAGTATGGGGAAAAGCACAGGAAGTCCTCCGATACAGTTAATGATGTCCTACACACACACACACACACACACACACACAAGAATGAGTCCACAATTAATGAATTTCAGTGCAGAAAGGTGTGTGTGTGTTGCTGCTCCCACCTTGACATCCCAGTTCATCACTTTATTCCCAGTCAGTCGTCCGTGCAGTAGATTAGGGGACAGGTCCACACAGATCGGGTTTTTACAGGCCTAGACAGAGGCAGGGGGCACATTTCAGTGCTGCACCACATTCACTGCGTCGTGCACTACACAAACAAACTCAAGCTGCACTGCAGGCGAGGCGTGTCGTCTGCAACATGTCCACAGAGGACTGAACATTTTGCGATGGTGCGTACGTCGCCGACATGCCATACTGCGCGTGTGGGTTGGGGCACGTAAACAGTGCATTAATGACGGTATTTCCGATCTGGGTGTACGGTCTGGGACACGGACACAACCCATGATGCACCTGTGGCTAAATGCACTACTGTCTATAGATTGTTTTGTTTCTTATACAAGAGCGTGACACCCACTCACCTTTGGCGAATAGTGTAGGAGGAGTCTGGTGCCGATGTCACAGAGCTCCGCCTCCTGGCTTTTGAAAGGAGAAATGCAGTTCGGCCCTGAAATAACAAATAGGAGAGTTTATACTCAGAGTGGGACTGTGAACAGGACGTCTCGGAGACAGGACACTCACCATCCACTCTGCAAGACATACTGCACACATACTAGTCCCCGTCTGTCTATCTGTCTGGACACACCTGTCTGTCTGCATGACTGTTCATCTGTCCGTGTGTCTGTATCTCTGTATGAAAACCACTCAGTATCTGTCTGACTGCCAGTCTGGACATCTGTCTGTCTGTCTGGACACCTGTCTGTATGTGGTATGTGTATGACTGCCAGTCTGGACATCTGTCTGTCTGGACACCTGTCAGTATGTGTCTGTCTGCCTGTCTGGACACCTGTCTGTATGTGGTATGTGTCTGACTGTCAGTCTGGACATCAGTCTGTCTGTCTGGACACCTGTTAGTATGCGTCTGACTGTCAGTCTGGAGATCTGTCTGTCTGTCTGGACACCTGCCAGTATGTGTCTGACTGTCAGTCTGGACATCTGTTGGTATATGTCCGCCTGTCAGTCAGACTACCTGTCTGTCTCAACACGTTTGTCCACCTGTCTATTCCTCTACACACAACTCTAACAGTCAGTCTATTTACCTGTGAACATGTCCGTCTCTCTTTGCAGACGTAACACCCTACCTGTGTTGTACAGAGCTCGGATGGTGTTGGTGTTCAGAGCATCACTAAACACCATCACAGTGCTCAGGTGTCCCTGGAGTGATGTGGGCCGTCCCCACTCACTGTCCTGCGTCCCCGGGGAGATTAATGCCAGCCTGGACAGCCCACCCCACATGGATGTGCGAGAAGGAGGCGGGTCAGCAATCTGAGAAGGGGGCGGGGTGGTGGTGCGCTGACCTGCCGAGCCGATACAGCATGACGTGAACATCTGGGAGAAGAGCCAGACAAGAACAGGTGTTCCTGTTTATTTCTCTCAGTTCATGTTTACTCATCAGTCTACCTGAGGTACTGAGTTTTTTTTTTTAAATCGGTTTACCTATTTATATACGTGTCTGCCCACTAATATGTCTGGAAGCTGTATGCTTGTCTGGCTAGACAACTGTGTAGATAATTTATCAATCTCAATGTTTAATTGGCTAGACATAAGGTATCATATCTCTCAGGCTGTACACCTGTCTATCAGTGTTTATTTTTCTAGTGAACTCTCAATCATGTGTCTGTCTGTAATCATGTGTCTGTTTGTCCAGACACCTCCATCTGTGTTTTTCGGTCTAGAAAACTGCATATTATTTGTTTGCATGCCATTTGGACACCTGTTCCTTTGAATGTCTGGTCATATCTATCAGACAGCCAATTTTTCTGTTTGCCAGTCCAGAAAACTGTCTGTCTGTCTCTATCGGTCTGACTGAAAGACATTCGAGACACCTGTTTGTCTCTTTGAGAATCTAGACACTTGTCTTTCTGTCTAGGTGCCAGTTTGGACACCTCTTTTTCTGCCTGTGTGCCAGTCTGGACACTCGTTCCTCTGTCTGTGTACCAGTCTGGACACCTGTCTGTCTGCTAGTTTGTGCGCCTGTCTGTCTGTGGGCCTGTCTAGACACCCGTCTGTGGGCCTGTGTGCCAGTCTCGAGCCCTATCTGTCTGAATGGACACATTTGTCAGTAATTATGTGTTCCCACCACTCCCTTTCGTATGGAAATTTCTGAACAAAAGCAACAAAAAGGCATCATCCTCATCATTCACTTTCTCTCAGTCTACAACACTCAGAGATCCAGTGAGAATTCAAGAAGAATTAAATATTCTCCGCCTCATATTTATCCGACAGATGCTCAAGTATTCTTGTGTATGACAAGTGTGTGTAGAATGAAGACAGTTTATTTTATAAGCACCTCCACCATGTTGGGGTACTTCAGCGGTGCTGACAACTTCAGCTGCCCGTCCACGTAGATGTAGACGAGACTCTGTCCAAATGGTCTCTTCCCGGGTACATGCACCACACCGATATAATGCTGGAAAATACAAATAAAGGAAAACAGTCTGGGTTTTCTACAATCCTTATACATTCATACAGTATATTAAAAACTGTGTAATACAGTTCACACACTGTACACTGTACACCCTTCTCATACTTGCCACGGTTTGTACTGTGCTATCAGAAAGAATCCACTCGGACCTGTTTATCTGCCTCTCATTCTTCCTCTGAGTGCATTCATCTGTCTGTTTGACCTTCCCAGTAGCTGTCTAACGACCAGACTGACTAACCATGCATCTCATTATACATCAGACTCCCCAGCAGTCTGTCTGTCTGACTATCCGTCCAACCATCCAATTTGTAATTGATCTCCCATCTGTCTACATGATTAACTCCACCTCTGTTTATATGTCCATCTGACTGCCTTTCCATTCATCTATCTGCCCATCTGCACGTCAATTTCACTATTCATCCGACTTCCTGTCCAGCCCCCTCTCCTCTTGGAATTTGTAGTGAAGTGAAGGGGAATGC
Organism: Euristhmus nudiceps; assembly: GCA_030068295.1. NCBI lineage: Eukaryota > Metazoa > Chordata > Actinopteri > Siluriformes > Plotosidae > Euristhmus > Euristhmus nudiceps. The sequence continues at coordinate 3,715,066 of JAQNCB010000006.1, read as the reverse complement.
TGGGATGTGTCATTTTTGGTGTGTAGTGATGTGACTGACCCACAATGAGTCACAAAAGCAGTAATCAGGCAGTGTGACGGTGACGTATTCCTTTTTACTGCACACCGCCACCACCAGAGAGCCGGACGAACTGATGAAAGCCTCGAACCCTGTGCCTGTTGGCGTAAAGAAACTACAAACACATACACAGACACAAAGACGAAAAGTGTGTGGTTTGTTTTAAGGGAAACTCTTCAGATGCTATTATTATTACTATTATTATTATTATGTTTTCTAATTAGCCAAACCCATTATTTCCCGACACCCTTCCTACCTGTATAGCTGTTTCCTCTTTTCGCCCTTGCCAGCCGGTTCCAACTGATCCTGGTCCAAAGATAGCCAGGCCAAGAAGCTAAAGGCGGAGCCTGGCCACCTGGAAATGGTTGGCACGGCTATACCTGCCATGGGCGGGGTGAGATCGAAATAGTGTGTTGCGCTGTGGAGCGTGTGCTTCCGGAGCATGGCGAGCAGCGAGCGCAGGACCGGCTCAGTGTAAGAATGAAGGCGGTTCTCAGGGTTCCGCAGGAGGCTCAGAAGCCGCTGGAGCTCGGCGCCACTCAGAGACTCCGCCCCCAGAGCACCCAGAAGTGCCAGCAGACTCTCTGCACAAACACGAGGGAGATGAGTGTCTCTCTCAAGCGTGGACAGAAGGCATTCTGGCATGTGCGCGTTGACGCAGGCAGCTCGCGTGCGCCGGTTTAAGGCGCAGATCCTCCGCAGCCGATCAGCCGCGAAGATTTGTAGCTCGGCGGATTCCAGTTCCGGCAGCCAGCGGATCAGGAGGAGGAGTGGCTCGACGTTACTGATTCCCAAAAAACCCACAGCGGAGTGATCACCTTCCACCGCCTGGAGACGCAGACACCGGGGAGAGAAAAAAATGAATAAATAAAATAAAATAAAATAAAAACCCTATCAAAAGCCAGCAAACGGTACGAATAATACCAATAAACAAGGTGATGGGTGCGTGTCTCTCACCATGTTCATGAGCTCCTTCAGCAGGTTCCTGGATGGCTGTCCCAGAGACACGAGCACCTCACACAGGTGAGTGTAACCAATCCGCTCCTTAAACACTTCCTGAATGGGCGGAGCTTGTGAGTAATCAGTGCTACAAACGGACACCATGACGATCATGTGTGTCCTTGATACTGACCTTGGCGGCTGGAGATTTGTGCATCACCGTGGTGAGGGTTTTGATCGTCGCTACGGCAAGAGCGTCCAACCTGCCTTCAAACACCTGACAGGGGAGAACGTGCGTCAATCAACCGACACGACCAATAGGATTTCAGCACCTTCTCTTGCCGCCTTTGCTTGGTAAATAATATAACCGCGTGACATAATTGAATATTATTTAAATAAATTTAAATCATAATGCATTTTTCGGATGCATGATAAAGACGGCAATAGAAGGTGTGCACAAGGACAGTCCCACTTATTCTTGTATGAAATATATTATTTCAAGGTTTAGTACAACATCTTATACAACGAAACATGTTGACTATGCCTGATTTACAAAAATCACATTTTTGTTACTTAAGGCAACACGTGCATGTCACATGGTACAACACACAGTACCAAAATTCACTGTAGCTTATATTCATTGCAGCTGTGAAATGAACAAACAGTGTACTAAACCCCAAAATAATTCATTGGCGCAGGGATGATCATGATGATGATGATGATGATGATGATGATTGCGTTTAGTGTTTTCTGGGAGAATTCGTTAAGTATCGGTAGCCGGTTAAAACTTGTTTTAAGTGTGTTCCCTCAACCAAGGAGTCCCAGCTTCCTGCACCAACAGCCAAACAATGTCCAACCCAGTTTAGGTGAGTTTCCATCCACTCATGATTCAAATCCAAGGCTGCACTCAAGGTGCTTCAACTGCAAACTGCATCCGTGTTTCTCAGTTCTGCTCCTGGTCGTTTCACTTCTCCAACACAATTACGCCTGTTTATGAAGCTGATTAATGGTTATATTTTGTCGTGGAAAGGTTTTCCTTCCACAAGATGGGTACTACAGGTCCCAGACTGAGGAACACTACCCTTTAGCAGTGTTAAATCACACGTGCTCAAATGGCTGAGCTGAATCAATAAAAGATTTAGCACAAGGCCATTAGGAGGTGCTCTGTTACCGTTTAGTTGTCAATTAGTTTCTGTGAGCCTTGCCTTTTATGGCGCTATATAAATACAGTGATCCCTCGCTACTTCGTGCTTGAGGTTCTGCGGCTTCAGTGCATCGCGGATTTTTCAAAAATATTCATCGAAAAATAAAAAAGTAAGGAAAAAGTTAAGGGATGGGCGCAAGGTCACTACCGACTCCGGTTTGGGACTCAGGTGGAATCGGCTCTGAATTCTCGCAAGCTGATTGTTCGAGACGAATTTCCCAGCATTTGTGTAACAGAAGCAGAAGAGGAAGCGGAAGTCAAGCGGCAAAGTGAGTAGAGCCGAAGTAAAATTACGTTAAAAGTTCTAAAAACACATTTCTTACACTTTATTTACATCTATGTACAATTTCATGTATGTATTTTACATTAATTTGATTTTATTTATATTTTATTTACATATTATGCATCGTTTTTGAATGCTTGTTATTATAAGCATTTATAGTGTTGAATATGTATTTATTGATATTATATACACATATACATCAGTCAAGTAGATCGATCCTACTTCTCGGAAATTCAGCGTTCGCGTCGGGTCTCAGTCCCCATTCACCGTGAAAAGTGAGGGATCCCTGTATCACTAAATTTAAACCAACAGTGCCATGAACCTTGCTCGGTGCTTTGCAGCTGACTGATTTTTATCAACATTTGACCAAAAATACGAAGAAAGCCAGAGTTACTGAAATGTTTACAAATTAATTTAACCTCCACGTAGGATTGCGCTCTGGAGGAGGTAGTACAATCACTAGTGATAATGAGGTTGTCAGTTTTTCTCTGAAGAAAATCAAAGTGGTGCATCGACAAAGTGCGTGAGTATTAACCCAAACATCGCAAGTTCAAATCCAGGTAAACGCCACAGCCATCTGTGACTGGGAGCTAATTAGCCGAGCCTCATAGGAGCGAGGGCTGGCATAAACTCACTTCCCTGTCACTCACAGCGATCGACAGCCAATCGCTGGCGTCTGTGAACTCATTGGTACGAGGGGGTGGATAGCGTTATCCCACCGAGTGTGTTAGACCAGAGGTCCCCAACCAAAGGGTCTGGTACTGGTCTGTAGGTCATTTGGTACAGGACCCTTGCAAAGGCTGAATAAAAATAATATTTTATTAATTATCTGCTTCTGAAGGGTCTTTTATTTTGAAAAACGCTCGTCTTGGTCACCTGATGTGGTACATCTAAAAATAAACCCACTAGTTAGAAAAAAATGAGTGTTTAAAAAAATAAAAAAAACCCACACAAATATCTTCGGAGAGCTTCCCCCTAATTCAGTGGGATGGCGAGTTGTATTTTTACGCACTTTGTTTTTAGTTGTTTCGATAGCGGTCTATGAAAGTATTGTTTTACACGAAGCCGGTCTGTGATGCAAAAAAGGTTGGGGACCACCATGTTAGACCGCCCCCAAAATATGCATGCACCGCAGTTCAAAAAGAGGCGGGTGGCTCGCATTGCATTGGTCGGTGGTGGTTGTGTGATAGGGAAGGCAATACCTGATTGGTGGGAATTGGATACGACTAAATTAGAGAGAAAATGGTGGTGGGGGGGGCATGGATTTTCACCAAACTTGGTGAGGACACTACTCTACCCGAGTCCCAAAAATACTTTGATTCTGAAACGTCAAAGTCAAATGGTGCTTAAAACTTCACCGTGAGTGCCAACTGATACGCTGTTACTATGAAGCGGTCATAGGAAACTATATATGGATGCTCAAATGAGACAATGACCTTTGACCTTCAGCAACCCGGTCATCTCACAAATCCTTCAACCGAAAGAGGTTTTTTCAATGTTTAAAAATAACCGTGGAACCCAAACTTAACAATCCTGACAAACTTTCCATTCGGCATTTGTACTTTATTTAGTAAACACCTCTAGCACAACGAACGGGTGGATGGAATGCCCACATCTGTTTAGGAAACCAAATCCACATAATTACACAAAATGGCTGTATTAAGAGCAGGGAACTGGACAATGAAGCCTTTTCCTTCAGATGACCATGCAGGAGAAGCACACACACACACACACACACACACACACACACACACACACACACACACACACACACACACACACACACACA
>JAQNCB010000006.1:3605577-3622985 GCA_030068295.1 Euristhmus nudiceps | reverse complement strand
AACCCCCCCCCCCCCCCCCCCCCCACAAAAAAAAAAAAAAAAAGACTCATACAGCACTGTTCAGACTTGCACAGAATAAAAAAAACACAGTTTTACATAGGTAGGCAAACAAACTTAAGTATTTTAGTGCATATCATACTCGTGTCATATTCAGATCCCTGGTGGTTTTGGCCCAGAGGCAGGTCTGGTGCTGTGTCTTGTCCTTAGTTAACCTTGCGTTATGTTTGCAGTGCAGGGTCATGGAGAAGCGTCTCCGGAAATGCATTTGTGGTTTTAGACATGCTTTAGAGACATAGGAAAGAAATAGGTAGAAATAAGGGCTCAGCAGACATTGAGAGATCACTGCTTTAATTGGAAGCCTATAAAAAATGACAGGGGATGATGATTATGATGACGATGATGAGAAACAAGGATTTAAACATATTCGAAATAAATAATAGTGTAGTCCATGTTTTTCACTTTTCCAAACGAGCAGCTACGGTGACTCGTGTGTCGTTTACTCCACGTTTCTAAAATAGCATGTTATGAAAGATATGCAGAGTTTTTGTAGGTTAAGATCCTGCTTTACAACGCTCTATCTGTAACCTTTGACCCTGAATTGTCATATTAAGATAAGAGCTTGTCTTTCGAATTTAACTGGAATTCCTACAGCACTCTGACTTGCAGAAATAGTATGTCTGGGGTGTATACTGTCGTTATATAATATACTATAATATGCAATAAACATACTTTTATACAAGATTGTTTACTATCTTAACCGGAATGTGTTCAATGTCATTGTACCTTTTATCAGATTATCTTTTATAAGGAGATGATGTGCTGGAGTTTCTTGACCTGCACTAACATTGTGTGATCTGGGTCAAGTTAACTTCACTAAGCCTCACCAACATGAATCTGCTCACTATACACAAACAGTTTTGCACTGAGGGCGAGGTATGCACCAAGCCTGAGGCTCATAATTGTTTGTGTATATACTACATGGGAACGCAAGTCAAAAGCATATTAGAACAAATGTTTTAAATCGTGGCAGATGTAGGTGCTCCGTGTGCATACTCGAGTGGGTGAATAATAATAATAATAATAATAATAATAATAATAATAATAATAGTGTGTAATGGCAGCTGTCAACTCTTTACAGGGTTTTATATAGTATATAAAGTAGTATACAGTCATCCCTTGCTATATTGAACTTCAGATTCTGTGGCTTCAGTCCATCGCAGATTTTAAAAAAATATTCATCGAAAAATAGGGAAAAAGTTCAGGAAAGTGCAGCGAGGGGTCGCTACTGACTCTGATTCGGATCCCAGCCTCCTCTTCTCCTCCTCCTGTTACACGAATGCTGGGGAATTCGTCTCGACCAACCAGCTTGTGAGACTTCAGCGCCGAGTCCCAAACCGGAGTTGGTAGTGCCCTTGCGGCCTTTCCCTTAACCTTTTCACTAGTAAATAGGGGAAAAGTTAAGGGAAAGGCCACAAGTCCCTACCGACTCCGGTTTAGGACGTGGCTCCCAAACACATTTCTTACACTTTGTTTGGATCTGTGTACAATTACACGTATGTATTTTATGTTATTTATATTTTATTTACATCTTCTGCATTGTTTTTGAGCGTTTAATTGCTATTGTAAGCATTTATAGCGGTGAATATGTATTTATTGATATTATACGAGGGTTAGTCAAAAAGTTCTCAGACAAATGCCATAAAGAAATTATGGCAATTGTCTGAGAACTTTTTGACTACCCCTCGTATACACATGTACGTTTACGTCAGTCAGCGGAGTAATCCTACTTCGTGGAAATTGGGTGTTTGCGTAGGGTCTCAACCCCCTATTAACTGTGAAAAGTGAGGGATCACTGTATACTATGTGAAAACAAAGAAAGGCAAATTAAAAGTAGATTTTTATAATTCATGTTAACGTAACCGTGACAGAGGTGGGTTAGGTAAGCTCTGCTTGTTTCGAGCAGAGGTAACTGCAGTGCGGCCAACGGCGTCTATTTCTATTGTATTCAGTCAGTGTAGTATGTCCCACGTAGAAACATAAATAAACTTTGATCTGTAAAGGTGTGTTTTAAACTGTGTGTGTGTGTTTAAAGTTTTATTGTATAGAAAGGGTCCCACAAAAAGCCTCCCACATTTTTAAGGTAATTAAGTATAAATGAAGTATAAATAATTCGTGCTGTTGGGAGCTTATATTGGGTGTCTGTCCCTGTGACACAGAAAAAATAAACTAAAACAAATTTTATATAGTTTATTTGGATCATAATTATGCCACACATTTAAATTAACCCTGACAAAGTATGAGTGTACATTGTTTTGATTCTAGTGTTGTCCACTCGATTATTTATTTTTTTTGTAAAGGAAGCAATAAACACTCTTCTCGACATGATTGATTATCTCAAGCTGAATGGGCGTTCTGTCATTGAATCTGTTATCTGTTTATTGTCAGGGCTTCTGAAGAACAGATTATTTTTTATAAGCAAGTTATAGTTTATAACTTATAGCACTTGGATATAACTTTATAGAAATTAAGTTTATAAGGAAGTGATATCCTGATGTTTCCTGACCTGCACTGACACTGTGTGAACTATGTTAATTAAGCCTTTGTGAATTTTCTCACCAAACAATAACAGTTATTTACTGAAGCTGAGATGGATGTTGCTGAATAGTCTCCAAGATGGAATATGGCTTGAAAGGTTGTCCTGTGTCCATTCGGTGCCCACACATGTCCTCAAAAGGAAACCCATATTGTTGAGTTAATGCTGATGGGCTGTTATGTGTCACAGACTAGGATGACAATGGGCATGAATAAAAAACAGATTTATTACTGAAAAATGTATTAATAATGTGTTTATAATGAGAAATGTATTTATTTATAGTGAGAATTATTATTAATAATGAAAATGAAACACCAAAAATAAAAGCTCATCCCGTCAATTCCAAAGGGAATTATGTCATCGTCAAACTATTGTTTCCGATCTGACGCTGATTGCATCCATCAGTCTACGTCACCTTGTGTTTTTAGTTATAACAGTGGAAATGTCTGTCTCTGAAACTGTGACCTTGCTCTAACCTTCATCTTTGACCTTGACATTCCAAAATCAGGTCATCCTTGGGAAGGGTAGTGTCTCCATCGAGTCTGGTGAAAATGTTTTGCGAAAATTCTTCACACTGGTTTGTGGCAATCGTATAGAGTGAATCTGGCCTCAGGAAATGAGTGGTGCAGAGTTAGGAGCCGTGGCTGTTCTTGGTTGGTGGAGCTGAAGGTTAAAATAGGCATATTACTCAACGTTGTGTGTGTCGAGGTTTGTCGGTTTAAATGATGACATCACAGGTCTCCTCCTCATTTCAGGTAAGCAGGCATGTGTGTGAATAAAAGGTGAATAATTTTTTTTTGTTATGTATTATGAACCTTTGTAAGAAGATTTTGTTTTATAAATACTGGTGCACTGTGGGATTATGGGTAGGGATTTTCCCCCACAGTGACTAAGTAGGACCTGAAAAAGTCCAACTCCAACCTATAATTGCTGCTTGGAAAATCTGAGTTTCTCAAGAGCTCTGAGTTAAAAGGGAGAGAACGTTGTGCGGTTTGTTTTGATCATGGTCAGAAGACAGGAAAAAGAGAAAATAATCTAAAAAATTTACATATATATGAATATGTAGCGTAAACACTGAAGCACTGTTAATGATGGGGTGTTAATGAGGTCTTTTTTTTTAACATGTATATATGTATTCGACGGTGTGGGTTCATGTTTAATCTGAAGCCTTTGACTTGGACATCATGAGAGAGAGAGAGAGAGAGAGAGAGAGAGAGAGAGAGAGACTGTGTGAGTGATTGAGTAATACAAGCATAAATGTCACATTTTTAATCTTCTTTTTGCCCAGGTCTGCGCTCTCTCAGGGTGAGGGGCGGAGCCTTGGGCCAGGTGCTGAGGCTCTTTCCAGCTCTCATGGCTTAATGGCTAGCTCACATCTGTCCATCTTTAATCTCTCTCTGTTTATGTCTGTCTGTCTTTCTAGCTTTTCTCGCCCTGGAGTCCTCCTCTCCCTCCTCCTCCACTCTCCCTCGCTCTCACACTTTCTCCAAAGGTATCTTGCTCTGTACCGCCTCTTATTTAATCGCTCTGAATTTTCACACGCTTGTGTTTTTTGTTCTCTGTCTCTCTCTCTCTCTCTCTCTCTCTCTCTCTCTCTCTCTCTCTCTCTCTATCTCCTTCATCCTGTACTGTATTATAATTGTGCATGTGACCTAGCTCCACCCACGTGCTCAGTTTAGTGTGTTTTGCTGTAATTGTACCTGTGTGTAGTTTTACAGTGCCGTTTTTTTAGTAGCTAATTGTTAGCAATCTGTGCTAATTGTAGCTTTTTCTAGCTTGATTCTGTGGGAAACATTTAGATGCTAGATGGAGTTTTCTGCACGAAATTGTTGGTAGCATTGTGTATGTAGGTGTGTGGACAAGTATGAGCTTTGTGTGTGTGTACACATTGTGTACTGATGTGGAGGCATGTGCCAGTATTAAATATTCATATTACTTAAAAATTACTTGAATTGTTGCTACATCACTTCTGTTATTAGATAACATGTTTATTCGTAGCTTTTTTAGTGTCCCATCTGTTAGAATTGTGTAGCATTCTCTCTAAAGTAGTTCAATTTTTAGTTTTATAATCATTCATTCATTCAGTTTCTGAACTGTTTAGTCCTAATTAGGGTCGCAGGGAGGCTGGCGCCCATCTCAGCTGAGTCTTTACGAGGGCAGAGTACACCCTGGACAGCTCGCCTGGCCATCGTAGGGCAAAAACACGCTGACGGACATGCAGCTCCTCTTGATTAAAGTCAGCAATGGTTCTTTTACATCCTTCTCACCACAGACAGGGAGAGACACCTCCGGCCTTTGATAACCCAGTTAGCGGCACTTGGGGGACAGCAGGGACAACCCGGTGATAGTGGGGCTTGAACCCCTGACCTTGGGATCAGTAATCCGGCATCCTATCATCAGACCCCGTGGTTTTATGTTATTGGTAGTATTTTTAATAATAATTTAGTAGCTTTGTTTGGTTCAGCACTTTGTAATGCCTCATTTAGAATTCACATTAAGCAGGTTTATTACTGTTCTCGAACCACAAAAATTGTCGGTCGTCCTACAAAAATTAAATCTGTTGAATAGATCAATTAAAAAAAAAAAAAAAAGGATGAGCCGGGAGTTAACGCAGAAATATTGGATTTTGCAAAATAATAGTTATTTGTCTATTATATTATATAGTAATTATAGTATTATTTGTCTATAAAATTATTATTAGTGCACCTCTGCATAATAGTGCATCCTTTACTAACATTAAAAACCATAAAATATTATAGTTCAACTTGCAACAAAGAAAAATTTTAACATTCTTTTTTAATCTGTAACAGAAAATATTTAAAGTGCACCGATTTGCCTGAAATTAAAAAAAAAAATACATCCTTGTTTAAATTGTAAACATTTTTCGACAACTTATTGCATCATTTGATAGTGAAAAATAAAAATCATCTCTCTTCAACCCGCCCAAAATGGCCATACACACACACACTCTCGAGGCCACACATTGCAGCGCCCAGAGAGAAGGTGGGGGTCATGTGCCTTGCTCAAGGGCACTTCAGCCATCAAGGTGCAGCTCACTGCATTACCACCACACATTTTTCCTGCTGGAATACAAAAAAATACAGAAAACGTTTGGGTCACGTCTTTTAATTCTGACTTTCTATTGAGCACAAACACCAGAAATAATAAGTATATCTCTCCTTACTGAATCAATTATTGGCACATGCCTGTGTGTGTGTGCGCGCACTATTTGACCCATTGTCTCTTTCTCTGTAGTTCTCACCTCTGATCGTGTGGAGCAGATGACCAAAACCTACAATGACATCGAAGTAGTCACACACCTGCTGGCTGAGGTGTGTAGTTTTTAAAATCTAAATTAAAAAATAGATCATTTTAATATTTTGGGAGGTTTCTGACTGGAAAATTGTAATACAGTATCTTCAAGTTTAAGGTGTCATTTTTATTTATTTATTTATTTTCAATTATTTACAATTATTGACATTTACCGTGTATGGTGAATTTGAAATTAAATGGGCAAAAATCTAAAAACTAGGAATAAGTTTTATTGATTTTTCAGTCAGGTGGAACGGTGGCATAGCGGTTAGCACATCCGCCTTACACGAGGGCCTGGGTTTGGCTCCCTGCGACCCTAATTGGGATTAAGCAGCTTAGAAAATGAATGAATGAATTTTTAGTCAGGTTAGCATGTACGCCTCACAACATGAAGGTCCTGGGTTGGGTTTTTTCTTTTCTTTTTTTTTTTTTTCTTTTCTTTTTTTTTCTTTTTTTTGTGGAGTTTGCATGTTCTCCGCATGCTTGTCTGGGTTTCCTCCCACAGTCCAAAGACATGCACATTAGGCGCATTGGCTGGATCAAATTGCCCCTGTGCAATAAGAGAGTGAGTGTGTGAGGTATGAATGGTTGAGTGTGTGCATGTTGGCCCTGCGATGGTCTGACACAAGCCCAGTGTAGGCCGAGATAGGCTCCAGCCTCCTCGTGACCCTAATAGGATTAAGCATTTCAGTAAATGAGTAGGTGAGTGACTGATATTTAAACATGAACCGAACAGTCGAACACCTGGAAGTCGAAGACTGAACTATAACACACATACAAGGTTTTTTTGTCACTTTTTTTTTTTTTTTTTTTTTTTTTTTAAGGACCCGTTTTACACCCCAAACGGTTTTGGACTCTGCCACCCATGTTTCTGCCCTTGGTCCTCACTACTGCTTTAAGTTGCATTGTCATTCATTTATTCATTTCCTAAAACGTTTAATCCTAATTAGGGTCGCGGAGAAACTGGTGCACATCTCGGCCGACTCTGGGCGAGAGCGGAGTACACTCTGGACAACTCGCCAGGCCATTGCAGTGCCAGTTGCATTTTTACTTGATCCAAATTTTATTATACCCATAATAACCTGTAATTTTAATAATAATAATGAACATCAATTGTGGTAGCTTAGTGGATAATGCGATGGGTTACTGGCCCGAAGGTCAGCAGTTCAGTTCCCACCGTCACCATTGTTGGGCCCTTGAGCAAGGCCCTTAACTGTCAATTGCTCAGTTGTGTTTAAAAAAAAAAAAGAGAGAGAGAGATAATTGTAAGTAGCTCTGGATAAGAGTGTCTGCAAAATGCTGTAAATTGTCCTTGACGACACATTCAGTCACAAAGAATGAACTGAACAGCTGGACCTGGTTCCTGGGACCTGATTTGCTGCTATCTGACTCTGATGTTTTGTTTCTGTTGAACAGCGGGATCGGGATTTGGAGCTGGCTGCTCGGATCGGTCAGTCTCTGCTGCAGAGGAACCATGTCCTCCATGAGCGCAACGAATCACTGGAGGAGCAGCTCGCACAGACACTGGATCAGGTATGCGCGCACGCACGCACACACACAGCAGGGTTATGAATCCGTAAATCGTGGCATTTATAGAGTGAAGTGGTCTTGTGGTCATCCGCAGGTCCATCAGCTGCAGCATGAACTGCTGAAGAAGGATGAGCTACTGCGCATGGTGTCGAGTGTGAGTGAAGAAAGCGAGACGGACTCCAGTTCTTCTCCGTCGCTCTCCCACGCTCCCTCTAATAACACACTCCCACACGTGCTGGCACTCAGCCAGCTGGAGGGGCTGCAGAACAAACTACAAGAGCTCGAGGAGGAGAATCACAAACTACAGGTAGAGGTGAGGGACATCATGACTCATCTCTCTCTCTCACACACACACACACACACACACTGACGGAGGTTGGTTGGGATGAAGTAACAAATGGATAATTGGATGGTTCAGCCATTAAGCAGACTGCTACTCGGGTCACAGGGAAGCTGGAGCCTATCTCAGCCGACTCTGGGTGATGGCCGTGAACACCCTGAATAGACCCGAGTCCATTGTGTGGCCAACACACACACAACCATTCACACTCGCACCTAGGGGCAATTGGTAATGGCCAATTAGCCTAATGTGCATGTCTTTGGACTGTGGGAGGAAACCAGGGGACCTGGAGGAAACCCACACAAGCATGCGGAGAACATGGAAACGCCCGAACTGAGCCCAGGACTCAAACCCAGGACTTTCTTGCTGTGAAGTGGACATGAGGGTGCGGTCAGTTTGGCTGTGTAGCTTATCCAGGGGACAGAATAATCAGTTACAATGTCTAACTTATCCCGAAAATTTCCACATTTCGGCCAAACATGATTGTTACGTGATCAAAAACTTTCTTGTATTTGTTCACAACGCACACTTTCATTTGTGCGTCTGCAGGCGCGTCAGCTGAAGAAGGAGACCATCACGTATGAAGAAAAAGAGCAGCAGTTGGTCAGCGATTGTGTTAAAGAGCTTCGTAAGTTCATAATAATCTGTGTTTGCTCGAAGACTTGAAGATCTTATAACACACGGCAGTAAATAATGGGTTTAAACATGGAGGATAAATGTGAGGGTGTGCGGTTGTGTTTGTTGTGTCAGGCGAGTCGAACAGTCAGATGGTGAATCTGACTGAAGAACTTTCTCAGAAGAACCAGGACCTCATGAAACAGCAGGAGGAAATCTCCCAACTGCTGTCACAGATAGTGGAGCTCCAACAGCGCATCAAACAGGTGAGAAACATGGAGGTGGGTGGAGACCAGAAAAGAGACGGGATGGGAAATTAAGAGGGAGAGAGCGAGAGATATGAAGGTGGGGAAAATTATAAGCTGTGTGTTGATGTTTTCAGTTAGCACTGGAGAAAGAAGAGCTAAGGATTCATCTCCAAGCCTCAAAGGATGCCCAGCGACAGCTTACTGCTGAGGTAAACACCCAAGTCTGTGTCGTTGGGGTTATTTTTCCCCCGTCTTTTCCAATAAATGTTCTTGAGTTCTCCAGGAAAAAATATCTTGGTGTTATTGGATGTTGAAGATGTGTGTGACACTGAAGAACTGAGATTAGCTGGCCAACAAGGCATGGTAGTATGTGTAACGTACCTGTGTGTGTTTTAGTTAAATGAGCTGGCCGACAGGAATGCAGAGTGTGTTGGGATGCTGCATGAATCTCAGGAAGAGCTCAAGGAGCTGCGCAGTAAGAACTCTCCGTCTGCAGGCCTGCGCAGGCATCTCGCGCATAACATCTACCCCATGGTGAGATACACGTGTGTACCGAGGATTAAGCACTTTTCAGTTGCCTTTTATTTATGTTGTCGTCGATATCAGAAGAACCTGAACATTCACTGAATATTATTTACATTTACATACAGACGCTCAATGACTGCATCTCTCTCTCTCTCTCTCTCTATCTCTCTCTCTCTCTCTCTCTCTCTCTGTCTGTGTGTGTAGGAACACAGTATCTTAGGGCACATGGTCTCAACTGAATAATTAATATACAACTCCAATGTTTGCTCAGAGTGTGATGCGGTTTTGAGCAGGAAATGTGAATCACTTGCGCCATTATTTGTCAAACTGCTCAATCCTTTTAGTCATGGAGAGGTTAAATCTGAGCCCCCACTGGGTGGAGACAGGGTACACCTTGAATAGCTCGCCAGACCCTCCCAAGGAACAGCTATTTTTTTTTTTTTTTTTTTTTTTTTTTTTTTAAGGAAAATCTCATTAAGAATAAGCAATAAGTTGTGCATTAATGCTTATTTAAAATTGTGTAAAGAAATAATTAGTTATTTTATTTAATTCTGTTTTATATTGAATAATAATACAACTTCTCAAGTCATTAAAGAAACGTACTTCAGAGATAATCGATTATAACAATAATCTGTAGCTTCAGCCTTAGTGTTCATAGTTAGTTGTGTGTGTATGAGCAGCGTAGAAAATAACGTACTAAAAGAATTATTGTATTCGTATATCATTTTTCTAGGAGTGTCTGGCAGCTGAGATTGAAGGAACTATGAGGAGGGAGTTGAGTGTGGAGGAGGAGATTGCATTTCACGACCAGAGGTAACACAAACTTATGAATAATTCATAGTGATTTGAAACGAGAGTGCAGAAAAAGCATTGTTGGGTTTTTTTTTTTTTTTTTTTTCCATAAATACATTACCTCTGTTTTGGTGTGTAAATTTGTCTGTTTGTGTGCAGGACCACTCGAAAACTTCTGCACGGATTTAAATGACTTTCTATTCTAGTGTGGGGTGTGTCACAAGGAACAAACCTTTACATTTTGGAGATGATCTGTAGACGGGATCCATCTGATCTGATTTTATAAGTGCTTCTTCTTTAACATGTACCAAAACAAGGTGCCCATTAGGGGGAGACATTCCATTATTGCCAAGCTATAGTGAAACAGTAGAATCTCATTAATATGTACTTCTTTTAAATGTGTTTCCACTTAATATGTACCGAGCCATTGAACCAGAAATGTGGAACATGGGCACGACTAAAAAGCACCTTTTTTTGTCATTTGGACAGTGTGCCAGTCTAGCAGATCCAACTCGCACACAGCATTTACAGCATTTCACAGACTCTCTTATCCAGAGTGACTTACAGAAGTGCTTTATAGTCACGATCAGTGAATATATTGTACCGGTATGTTAGAACACAGACTAAGTATACCGTGAGCCAAACTGTCAGTAGTTGTTGTGTGTGCGTGGTTTCCGTCTTTTTTGTTGAGTGTGTCTAAAAATTATAGTGCTAATTTAAGTATTGCCAAAAAAAGTACGTTTTTAGCCATCGTTAGAAGATACCCAGTGACTCAGCTGTCTGGACATCCAGAGGAAGTTCATTCCACCACCTTGGAGCCAGAACAGAGCAGAGTTTAGGTGCATTTTTTCCCTTGTCCGTTTGTAGAAAGAGAGACCAGTCTGGCAGTACTAGATCTGAGAGGATGTGCTACAGTGTGGGTTGTGATGAGTGCTTTGAGGTAGGAAGGTGCAGGTCCATTTTTGGCTTTGTAGGCAAGCATTACTGTTTTAAATCTAATGTGAGCAGCTACAGGAAGCCAGTCGAGAGATTGTTGCAGTGGTGTGGTGTGGGAAAATTTGGAAAGGTTGAAAACAATCGAATTCTGGATCAGTTGCAGAGGTCAAGTAGCACTCAAAGGTGGACACAGCCATTCACCTCGGAGAAATCTGGAATAGCCAATTAGCCTAATTTGTATGGTTTTCGACTGTGGGAGTACCCAGAGGAAACACACGTGAGAACATCCACAGCAAATTCAATACTGAAATGCTCTCGCCACGCCCAGGATTCAAACCCAGGATCGTAGTGGTTCGCACATCTGTGAGGCAGCTATGCGAGCCACTGCACTACCACGCCCCATATTTTGATTGGCACATCTTGTTGCACATGTCGGATTAACCTGTGATCTTTGACCTTGTGTTGCAGGTCAAGCCATAAGCGTGTGTTTCAGACAGTAAGGTCAGCGAATGAAGCGATACTCCGAGCTGCATCAGCTACGCATCATATTCCCGGGTCAGGGCACAGCAGCGTGGTGATGACATCACAACCATTTCACTCCAACACGCACCCCACGCCTGAGGGAGACGTTCAGCACGCCACGGACAGGTGAGTGTGCAGTTTTTGTATGGCATACCTTTTATGTCCTTCCGGTTCTATAGTGACGTGTGTGTGTGTGTGTGTGTGTGTGTGTGTGTGTGTGTGTGTGTGTGTGTGTGTGTGTGTGTGTGTGTGTGTGTCTTCTGTCGTGTTTTTCCTCCAGTCCTGTGTGCATGGGACGTCCTGGCTCTCCTGGAGGAAGTGACCTCGTCTCAGCGCTACGTCGCCTCACTCTGAGAAGACAGAACTTCTTGTGCGAGCGTCAGTACTTTCAGACTGAGAGAAACAGGAAGCTGCAGGAGCTTTCTGAAGGGGCGGAGTCAGAGGGTAGCAGAAGTGGCTGTTGCTCTCCAATGGGAAGCGTCCGCTCATCCTTCTCCAACCTGTCCGAGTTTTCTGTGTCCTCCAACTGCTTCAAGACATTTTTGCCCGAGAAGTTGCAGATCGTAAAGCCCATGGAAGGTGAGAGAGACCATTCAAAAATTAAAAATGATAAATATTGCTCTTTTTGTTACACTCTACAATGGAGCACTACGTAGTGCACTCGTATAGGGAGCAGGTTTCAAATTGAATTCATTTGCAGCTTCATTACATGGTCCACTTTAGATGTGATCCAAACCATTCCCAGTGTAAGGCCTAATACAGGGATCCCTCACGTTTGGCGGTTAATGGGGGGTCGAGACCCGACACGAACACCAAATTTCCGCGAAGTAGGATCGACCCCACTGACTGACATATCCGTACATGTATATGAGTATATAATATCAATCAATACATATTCGACACTATAAATGCTTATAATCACAATTAAACATTCAAAAACAACTCATATGATGTAAATAAAATATAAATAATATAAAATACATACGTGTAATTGTACATAGATGTAAATAAAGTGTAAGAAATGTGTCTGGGAGCTGAATCAGAATCAGCTTTATTGGCCGAGTATGTGCACACATACAAGGAATTTGACGCCAGTATTTTGTTGCACTCGGTGTACTTGCATAAATGAATAAAAAGAAAAAAAAAAAAAAAACACACGAGTCCCAAACCGGAGTCGGTTGTAAGCTTGCGACATTTCCCTTAACTTTTTCCATATTTAACAGTGAAAAAGTTAAGGGAAAGGCCGCAAGTTCACTACTGAGTCTGGTTTGGGACACGGCTCTGAAATCTCGCAAGCTGATTGGTAGAGACGAATTTCCCAGCATTCGTGTAACACAAGAAGAAGAAGAAGCTGGGATCCGAATCTGAGTCAGTCGTGACCCTTCGTGGCATTTTTCCTGAATTTTTCCCTATTTTTCCTTATTTTTTTTAAATTTTCAGTGAATATTTAAAAAAAAAATCTGTGATGCACTGAAGTCCCAGAACCTGAAGTGCGCTATAGCGAGGGATGACTGTATCACCATTAAAAATACTCTGACTGTGCAGTCCACTGGTGGATGTGTTCCAATCCACAAAAGGGCAATACATGGGAGACATTTTAAATTGATGGATTCTGCAGCCTTGTTAACTGGTCCACTGTGGATGTGTCTCAAATCACACGCCATGTTGAATATAAAGTGCACATAATCAATTACAAACATCCTCAACTTTCTGTGGAGGTATTCCAAGCCATGCATTTTTCTCACTATTTAGGGCACATGGACACCATCATAGGTACCTTGCCATCATTGTTCCACCAGGAAATGTTGCAAACCAACCATACACCTCTGTTCACTATATAGGGCGCATAAACTCAGTCGCTATATACTGTGCACTTGTGGACATCTCCTAAATCACAACCGCTATTTAATTAATACATACCCACTAGGGCACTTTCATTACAAATGCCTTGTTATGATCAGAGCACCATGGGTGTGTTCCAAACCACACCCTGTTTAATGATTGTTGTTTACCTCCTGAAGGCTCTCTGACCCTGCACCACTGGCAACAGCTGGCAAAGCCTCATTTGGCCTCCATCCTTGACCCCCACCCAGGTGTGGTCACTAAGGGCTTCAGGCCTCTCTCGCAAGATGCGGTGTATCACCTCAATGACTTGGAGGAGGACGATGAGAACGAGAGAGCGCCGTGGGTGGACACCCTGAAGGCTCAACATGAGAGGAAGACCGGAGAGGATGGTGAGGACGAAGGGATCACGTTCAACGTGCGCTTTTCCTCCACTCCGGAAGAACGGAAAGACAGGATTTTTTTTACCCCTGTTAAAGCCCCGCCTCTTTCCCCGTCAAGAGAAGCGTCGCCTGGTTTATTGGCGGCACCAGTGACCTTTGACAACTTGGTAAAATCAGCAGCCGGGTCCACAGCACTTCCTGTTTCCCAACCAGGCTTGACTGTTAGCACAACAGCGCCCTCTATAGGTGAGACTTCATTTGAGTCATTTTTTACCGTGTTGGTGGATTCTCAGATCTGATTGGTCGGAAAGTTTTGGTAGTAATGTATTAGTTCTGATCGTTTCTATGGTAACAGGATATAGGCTTGTTTTTAAAGTCTGTAATCTGGATATGAGAGTATTTTTTTTTTTTTTTTTTTTTTTATGAAGCAGTGAATCCTGGAAAGTGTCAGAGCACTACCTTCTCCACCTACACCTTCACCACCTGCCGCATCCTGCACCCCAGTGATGTCACACAGGTCACACCCAGGTACTGCTCTCCGATTGGTCGTCATTACCTTTCATGCATTATTTAATCCACATGTTGGATTAACGTGGGATTCATTCACTGTTGAATTTGTTCTCTTTCTACCCTGTTCCTCCTCAACCTCTTCTGCTTTTATTTTATTTCTTATTTCCATCACTCTTTAATTTTTTGTTCTTTTTTTCATTCCTTTTCATCCTGTCTTGTTTTTAATTGTCATTGTTTGTCTATACTTTTTTTTTTTATCTGTTTGTCTATTTTTGTTGATTTATTTTGTTTACATCGCCTTTTTTCTTTGTTTATTTTTCACTTGTTTTATGGTCTTGCACCTTTCTTAAAATTAACTCTGCATTTCTTTGCCTTGATTTTTCTTTATTTTTTGTCTTCATTTGATCCTTTTCTTTCATCTTTTCATTCAATTTCTGTTTTTTTTAAATAACTATTACATTTGGTTTTCCTTTCTTTTTACAATTTTTCAATTACCTCTGCTTTTCTTTTTTTCTTTCTTTTGTCTTCATCTTTTCTTTTTTATTAAATTTTCTTTCATTGTTTCATGCTTTTTGTTTTTTTCCTCATTCTTTTTGTCTGCCATCATTTTAAAAAAACATTTTTCTTTTGACTTTTTTTAATCACATTTTTTTTCTCACTTTTCACACCTGTATGTTTTTTCTTTTCCCCTCAGCTGTGTATCCACCCCGAGTTCTCTCCGTTCCATTCCCTCCACCCCTGTCACCCCATGCAGGTTGAGTCTGAGTGATTCGTTCCCTCCTCGCCGCACCACAGCGCCCCCTGCTGGCTTGGCTAAGCTCCTGTTGGAGAAAGGCATCTCTGCACAGAAAGCTCCCGCTCCCTCCAAACTATCCCTACACATGCCCCCTAATACCCCTCCCAACTTCCCCTGTCCGTCCCCCACTCCCTTCGAGTCAACCGCCACAGTTTCTGACAACTTCCTGGCGTCCCGGCCAGCTGAGCTCTTCCTGCAGGACGTCTATGGCATTAAACGAGACCTTGTTGAGCGTCTGCGTAAGTTAGGATTGGACAAGAACGTCATTCGGAGCGACTCGGACACCGCTCACCAATCATCCACTCTGCTGCCCACAGGCGGAGGAAGCCTACTGGTGGGTTTGAGGCGGAATCAAAGCCTGCCTGCTATGGTTGGTCAACGCAGTCCTTCCTACCCTATTCCACCCCCTCACCCCACCTCCCTAGCTCTTCCTCCACCACCATGGGGTAACCTGAAACCACGCCCAGCTCGTAGACATGCCTCTGTCTCACAAGCTCCACCTCTTTCACAAGAGCATTAAGTGTTTTTTTGGGTTTTTTTGGGGGGGGGACACAGTTGGTGATTGGATGGAAAATGTATTTTCTGGGTGTGGCTAGGGGGACAGCGTACTCAGTGACCTTTTCTTGAGCTTTTCAGGCTTTCCGTTAGAATAACATTAGACTGAAGAGGAGAGCGTGGGCTGTAGGGTTACTTTCAAAAGCACAGTTGTGTAAGTAGATTATTGGCATCGTTTTAGGCGTAGCTGTCTGAACAGGAAACACTGCATGTCCTAATTTGACCTGGGGTAACAAGGTTGGGGTTTAAGGAGTGGAGATCAGCTTTAAGCACATGGTCTGACCATTAGCTTTTCTCATATAAATTACTGCGTTAAAATACTCGTTTGTATTTAACTATCTTGCTTGCAAACTCTAGAGTATATTAGCTAGCATCCAGGCAAATTTGGTTCCAGGTTCTATTCTACCATTTTCTGAGCTGTACCTCAGTGGTATCTTGCTAAATGCTGTAGCTTATCTAGCCGAAGCTAGCTTGCTAGCAAACATGGCTAGCTACAACTGATTATATAGCTACCATTGGTGGGATATTTAAAGCGAATTCTGGCTAATATGTTTAGCTAGCTGTATAAATTAGCACATTATGCTAATAACAACATGTTGTGTCAAATATAACTGTTTTTGTTCTACCCTTCACTCTTTCAGCATTTAGGCCTCTCAGTGTTTAACCTCCGTCAAAGTCTTTCTGTCTGTTTATCCTCAAGGCTCTGAACGTCAAGGAAGGTGAAAGAACGTCGATTAGGGATACTGCACGTAGGGTAGCGTGATCAAGGATCAGGAATGAAAATTAGCACCACTTCGAATGTGAATTTATGAATGTGTGAAGGAATCGTGGTAAGTCGAACAGGAAGGAAGGGAAAGATGGATCATGAAGGTGATGAACATGCAATTAAAAAGGAAATTAGAAGAATGAATGAGCTTGAAGAGCATCAGGGAAGAAGACGTATCAACACCAAGTACCATTAAATTCAGTTCCGGCTTGTTCCAGTACGGCTGCTATTACTATCACTACAACTCTTTACCCAGCATGCATCTCTGCCTAAAATGCTAATCAAATTGCATAGTAGGATTTCATGCTCGATAGCCAGTAGCTAGTGGTTAGCATGTTAGACTTACAGCTAAAGGGTCTTGGGTTCAAGTCCCGGGCTCTACAAAGGTGTTTCTGTGTGGGGTTTCCTTGGAATTCTCCGGTTTCCTCCCACAATCTATTGCAATGCACATTAGGATAATTGGTTGTTCAAAATTACCCCTAGGTGTGGATGTGGATGTGAATTATTTGTGTGTTGGCGCTTCAGTGGATTGACAAGATGTTCAGGGGGTACCCTGATTCACCCCGAGCCAGCTGAGATAGGTGCCGGCCTCCCGCCGACCGTAGTACAATTAAGTGGATTTTGGAGAATGAATAAGTAAGAAGTCCTTTTGTGTGTGTTGAGTGTACGCGCGAGATTAGGCTCGATGTTTAAATGGTCAAGTTTATGAAACTCCGCCCCCAGTGGTGTGAGGTGGTCTATCAAATAAATGAGGAAGTGTATTCAAACACAGTCATTTTGGGTCAGACGTCAGTTTTTCTTGGGACTTCATACACTCGCACTGTGGGTGTGGCTTAATCCATTACTATTATTTTTTTTTATTATGGCCTGTGCATCACCTCGGTTACTTGTACAACTTTGGAATTAAAAAAAAATCAGGACTATTGTATCTTGTGAAGCTACTTGAAATTGTACTTGAGCGATATGTTCAGGGAGCAAGAGAAGGGATGGGAACAACACCTTCATGTCGCATATTTAATTTGTATTTTGTTTATTTGAAAGAGAACGTAAACAAATCTGCTTCTCCCACACACACACACACAGTTGTCCAACCATGAGCTCAGGTCGACCTGTGAATTGGGATGGTCTCCCCATGTGTGTCAG
>JAQNCB010000006.1:3249150-3262011 GCA_030068295.1 Euristhmus nudiceps | reverse complement strand
GTGTGTGTGTGTGTGTGTGTGTGTGTGTGTGTGTGTGTGTGTGTGTGTGTGTGTGTGTGTGTGTGTGTGTTACCTCTCCTTGGAAGACCATCTGGTATCCCTCGCGGTTCTTGATTTTGTTGTAGAGATACTCAGAGACCTCCAGACACCGATCCACATGCTGCTCGAACCCGATCGTACCCTGAACACAAAATAATAACAACACGGATTCTCTCTCTCTCTGTCTGTCTGTCTCTCTCTGTCTGTCTGTCTCTCTTTTTCTGTCCCTCTCTCTCTCTCTCTCTCTCTGTCTTTCTCACACTCTATTTCTGTCTGTCTGTCTCTCTTTCTCACTCTCTGTCTGTCTGTCTCTCTTTCTCACTCTATGTCTGTCTGTCTCTTTCTGTCTGTCTGTCCCTCTGTCTGCTTCTCTTTTTCTGTCTGTCTCTCTCAGCCCCCCTCTCTCTCTCTCTCTCTCTCTCTGTGTGTGTGTGTCTGTCTGTCTGTCTCTCTCTCTCTCTCTGTGTGTGTGCCTCTCTCTGTCTTTCTCTCTCTCTCTCTCTCTCTCTGTCTATCTGTCTCTCTATTTCTGCCTCTCTCTCTCTCTCTCTCTCTCTCTCTCTGTGTCTCTCTCTCTGTGTCTCTCTCTGTGTGTCTGTCTCTCTCTGTGTCTGTCTGTCTCTGTGTCTGTCTGTCTCTGTCTGTCTCTCTGTAAGTTACATAACAACAGAAGACCGATTTCCGTGGCGTGATTATTCCACGCAGCAGCTCAGACTGTAAACAGGAAGTGATTTAAAGTCATGAGTATCAGAGATCAGAGCCGAATACCCTCATTCTTTCATTCATTTATTTTCTGAACCGCTTAATCCTAATTAGGGTCGCGGCAAGGTTGGCGGCCATCTCAGCGGACTCTGGGCCAGGACAGAGTACACCCTGGAAGCTCACCTTGGCCTTCCACATGAGCCAGAATTTGAAGATGTCGACATGTCTGCCACACTGGATGGCTTTATCTCCCGTATCGTACGTCACGTCGTACTGTTTATCCGGCTGGAACAGGTAACCGGCACACATGGAGTTACAGCCCTGCAGAATTCCCTGAAACACATCAGAGACACATCATTCATTCATTCATTCATTCATCCATTCAATCATTCAATGCACTGCCCATCCAATGTACAATCAAAACATAGGGATTACCAGCCAGATCAAAGTATACCACATTTATTAGTATTTAAATCGGAATAAAAGTGGCTTATATCAGTCTATATATTCAATAAATGCACAGTTCTCTGTTGAGTTTGACTTTGTGTTGTCATGGTTACCTTTTCTCTGACCAGGATAGCCGAGCACTGTAGGGGCACTCCCATCATCTTGTGTGGGTTCCACGTGACCGAGTTCGCTCTAAAAGAGACACGAGTATACACCGCATCTATAAATCTGTATAGTACTGTATCTTCTCAGTTACTGAGCTGTTCACGAATACGCATTTTACGTTGTAATTCTGCTTTATAGTGATACAAATTACACACATGTGTGATCTCTTGTGTAAGCATTAAAGGAATCTCAAACTACCCTCGAGATACGAAAGCTTCAGTACACAAAAAATTAATTTTCCGAAATTATATGCAAAGGTTTTTTTTTCACTTAATTTTTCGAAAGATTATTCAGCATACGAAAGAAACGGAATTCAATTTTCCATCATACATTGGTCAAGATCCACACTCCAGTCCAGGTGGTGGCGGTAATACTCCTTAAGTCGGTTTGTCAACCGCCAAAAAAAGGAAAAGAAGAAGAATCCGTTGGAAATTAGAAGCCTGAGTTTAATGTTTCCTGCTATTCATTTTCTGCCGTTTCTATTATTTTCTTTGCCCTCCTCCTCACCACTTTTGGTTTTGGACATCACCTCACTCGAAAGGTAATGTTTTCCTATCATTTTTTTCTTTTTTCTTTTGCATTATGTTCTATTATCTACTTCATTTACAGGTAGTAACGGTTATGTTCGATATATTGAATGATTCAAATGTATTTGGCTCTTATTTCATTCTGGTTTTACCCTTATTCTAAAATTTAATGTGGTGTTTTTGTAGAGCTTGGAACGAATTAGGCGATTTACATGTAGAACGCGATTCATTATACGAAAAAATCATGTTACGAAAGCCACTCTGGAATGGACTAATTTCCTATCTCGAGGTTCCACTGTATTCTGCTTTCTGGAAGGTTCACTTCCCTGCTAGCGTCTGTACGGTTACTACTGTTATTATGCACCTAGTGGTCAAAAAGAGAACTGCAGCACAAACTAACAGAGCGCCAACTTGTCCAAGAGTGCCGCTGCGCCGCGAATAAAAAAGTTGCCAGATTCTGGTAATTAAAAAAAACCTCACAAATAAAGCGAAGGTGCATGCTGTCTCTCAACGTACCACCTTTGCTTTATCCTTTTGCTGTAGTTTCAAACGTTTTGAGTGGTTTGAGTCGTAGATGGAATAATGAGGTTTATTTTTTTGAAAACCTGGCAACCTTGAAAACAAACTGGCTGCCTGAAACACGTTTTGGACTCTGAGGTTCCTCTAAAAATCTTACCATTGCATATGATATGTGTCACAGTGTCTCCACTTCATTTCGCTTGAGGCTATGATGATATTAACGTCTCCCGGCGCTAACAAAGTCTATTTTATCAATTTTCACTTTCTCAGTATGTGCAACTCACTTAACTTCAGTGAGCATTTTCATGCTAAGCAGTGCTGTAGTGGTCAAAAAATAAGTGAGTACACGATGGCACCGAAGCGACCGAGGCACACGGAGCGTGGGGGGTGGGGGGGGCTTTTAAACTATTTAGCACTTCATCTCCCCATCTGGGAGGGGCTTTGAGACTATTTAACACTTCATCTCCACTTTTTATTTACACATTCGCGGAGATTTACATTGATCAACTATAAAGTAGACAAAATTAAGTCAGTACACACAACTCAGCCACTAAAACAAGTGGGTACACGGCGTGTACCCACCACTACAGCACTGATGCTAAGTATAA
This sequence comes from Euristhmus nudiceps, assembly GCA_030068295.1. Taxonomy (NCBI): domain Eukaryota; kingdom Metazoa; phylum Chordata; class Actinopteri; order Siluriformes; family Plotosidae; genus Euristhmus; species Euristhmus nudiceps. The sequence goes on along the minus strand of JAQNCB010000006.1, from coordinate 3,259,004 downwards.
TTAAATAATCATTTAATCATGAAGAGTCTTTTCTTAGAACAGCCAATTAGCCTAATTTGTATGTGTTTAGGCTGTGGGAGGAAACTGGAGTACCCGGAGGAAACCCATGCGAGTATGGGGAGAACATGCAAACTCCACACAGAAACGCCCTCTCTGAGTCCTGGACTCGAATCCAGGACCTTCTGCTGTGAGACGGATGTGCGAACCACTACACCACTGTACTGCCTGGAATCTGATCTGATCTCATCTCATCACAGTATTGTGTTAAAAAAAGATTTTTACCTTTCAACGCCATTCAGTTTGTGACGATGCTTTCTGGACATCAGCAGACTGCCACCCCACGCACCCTAAAATCACACACAGTAACGCGCAGTAACACATAAGTGGTGGGGCAAACTGGTGGCATTAATTAAATTCATGCAGACGATTCAGATTTATGATTCTGTCTTTGCTCAAGTGTATTAAAGAAGCATTTTTATAGAGCGCGTCGGCACACAGGGCTTCCTTTGACCTTGCGTAAGATGTTTTGTCCGTCCACAACATACTATGGCCAAGCACACAGTTGTGGCAAAAACATAAAGTGTAAGAAATGCCTTGACTTCCGCCTTTTCTGCCACACGAATGCTGTTATTTCAGAGCCGAGTCTCAAACCGGAGTCGGTAGGGGGCTTGCTGCCTTTCCCTTAACTATTTCCCTATTTAATAGTGAAAGAGTTAAGGGAAAGGCCGCAAGTTCACTACTGACTTCGGTTTGGGGCGCGGCCTCTGAAATCTTGCAAGCTGATTGGTCGAGATGAATTTCCCACCGAATCAGAGTTAGTGGCGAACCCTTGTGGCATTTTCATGAACTTTTTTCCCATATTTTTACTTACTTTTATTTTTTGAGGAATATTTAAAAAAAATCCGCGATGCACTGACGCCGCAGAACCTGAAGCACAATATAGCGAGGGATAACTGTATATATATATATATATATATACACTGCCGGGCCAAAAAAAAGTCACACACATGAATATATTGTTGTTCCGCCTTTATCCTCGGTTACAACACGTAATCATCATGTCATTTTTTTTTTTCAACAAGCTTAAGAAACCTCGGGTTCATTTCTCATTTCATCTTGAATTAATGGCATAAAAAACTGAACCACTCCATAAAGTCTTCCCTAGCACATCCTGAAAACTCTCAGTAGGGTTAAGGTCAGGACTCTGGGGGGGCCGATACATATGTGAAAATAATTCCTCGTGCTCCCTGAACCACTCGCTCATTATCCGAGTCCCCGTTTTATATCTGCACCATCAGGGAAGAGAAAGTGCATCGATGTGAGAACCTGTTCATTCAGTACATTCAGCTCATCAGCACCTTCATTTTATTGCCACATTAATGTTGCTGAGCCTCGACCGGACCAACCGGAGCAACAACGCCATGGAGATTACATGCTCAGATCAAGAATAAATGCTCTCCATGAAAATATTAGTGTCTGAGACGTTTTTTTGGCAGGGCAGTGTACATAAATGTGTAAATGTAAACGCGAGAGAAAAATCTGAAAACTCATTTAGTCCATTAACAGAGAAAAGCTCCAGTTAGCAAAATTAGCAAATGAAAGCTAATAGGAAGAGCTCAATAGCACCAAAGTACCACGGCAACCACAGGAGAACTTGACTTGTGTAGCATGCTTCCTGTCCTTATCATACTGAGAATATTCTTCACAGGATCACATGTTATTGCTATTCCTTGGTGTTAAGAAAGTGGAACGAGAACTCACATCCACATGGAGCCACACGTTGTATTTCTCACAGATGTCGGCGATGTCATTAATAGGATCAAACGCTCCGTACACTGTGGTACCGGCTGTTGCGTTCACAAAGAGTGGAACATGACCCTATAACACACACACACACACACACACACACAGAGAAACATAAAATCAACATTAAAGACAGGCTCTGTCCGGTTAAGGCTCCGTTTATTGAGTTCGAATGGCATCTGGGTAATGAAGCAAACAGAGCGGGGCTAGTGAACTGCAGTCCGTCTCTCAGATGAAGACAGGCTCGTCACGCTGCTTTATCGATTCGCTGAGCTCCATTAGAGCGGAGGTTAAGCTCACATGCTCACTCCGAACCATTCAGAGCCATATCACTGTTCCATATCAGACCAACTCCTGCACTCACCTTCTGCTTGGCGTTGATGATTTTAGCCTCCAGATCTGCAGGTATCACTCGACCCCTGAAACACACCACATTACATCAGCAGAACTGTACAAACAAACTGAAACACAGGGAAAAGTGTCAGCGAATGTGGAATTTAGTTCGAGAGTTCGAGTTAGTCTCCTAAATAAAATGCTTGGAAAAGCAAATGTATGCTAGCAGTCAACGTTTGAGGCATTAGACTGAATATATATATATATATATATATATATATATATATATACGTGTGTGTGTGTGTAAATGAACGGTAGTGGCACCCCCTCCCCCACTTCATTTGCATGGAATTGTTTTGTGTCAAACACTAATAAATCCTGAGGTAAATAAGAAAAATCTTCTATCACAAAAACACCGACTTTCTTACATGTGTGAGTAAAATACCTGAAAAAATCTCCGACCTCAAAGCCAAACAATTTTCTAACTAAAAATATGAAAATATTTTCCCTGAAAAATGGACACCAAAGCATTTCATTTTCACCCTGTCAGGAAAAAGCTGTTTCTTTAGGGCAATAAACACTCATTACACATTGTATTCTTCATTATTTACTCAATGAAAGATCAATGTATGGCACCCTTTTTTTCAAATCCATCAAAACAGTCCCCAACCCGCCGAAATAACGGCCCAAAGTCACGTAACGTTCATCACCTATTCAACTGCATGCGTGATGAACGTTCACCTCACCAGTACATCATAGAGCACAAATGAACTGCAACAGCGTGTACAGTAGTAAGAAATGTACCCAAATATCCCTTGTGTTTTTGTTTTGATTCCCCACCAGTTATGGAGAAAAAGGGGTTTTGAACCTGCTAATCATCTCGTGTCCAGTGCGTGTGATGAACGTTCACCCCCTCCAAAAATCCCCTCTGGTGACAAACCCGACTCCTCGAAACAGATTCCCCCAAACTGCATGCTGGTTAATTTATTTATGCAAACAATCAGCTGGTGACATCGATATCGACAAGACAAGGCATCGTGTCCAGCTGGCGTGCTATAGAGTGCGAACGTGACGATGTGCATCCTTCATCAAAAACGTTTTTCATCGTTTTTCACGGATCAAAAGCCATTTCACAAGTCTCCGCTGGAAGAACCTTGAAATCTTTTTCAGGATTGATAGATGGAGTACGTGTCTGAAGTAAAGGGGACCTTTGAAAGGCTGGAACCCATTTCAGCCAGCACTGAGCGAGGGCAAGATACACCTTGAACAGCACATCCATTCACACTCACACTCACAGCTAGGGGAAACGTGGAACTGCCAATTAGCCTAATGCGCATGTCTTTGGGCCATGAGACGAAACCACAGTACTCAGAGGAAACCCACAAGTGTTATTTCTCTCTTTGAATGAGACGGACCGCGGCCCTTAGCTCAGTCGAACAGCAGTGCTCTGCCTGTTTTCTGTCACTCTGAACTTCCCCAATGAGAGCAACAGATACTCATGACAGGAAGTACATACAAACGCCACACGGAGACGTCCGAGCCTGCGACTCGAACCCGGGACCTTCCTGCTGTGATATGGATGTTCTAACCATGATGCTCTCGTGCCACCCACTCTAACAACGACAGTCTTAAAAACAGGAAGTATATAACTGATGTGTGTGTTTATTGGCTTTGCTGAGACTCCATCGTGTTGGCGGTGGGATTGTGCACTGATTTGTTACCTTTCGTCGGTGCTGAGCAGGATGACGTTTTCTTTTCCGAAACCCAGAGCTGCTCCGGCTTTGGCAATCGAGTAGTGACTCTACAAAAACAGACGAACAGACAGAACAGACTGTAAGTCTACAGGGCTACAGATTATCATAAAGCACGTCGGGATGAAATGTAAGCAATCGAGGCACTCAGGTTCCTCACGTGTTCTGACGTAAAGAGAACGAGGCGCGGTGCAGCCGACATGCCTTTGGTTTTGACCTCGGGGAAATACTTATAGCGGGCGATCATCACACTGTACATGTTGGATATGGCGCCACCTGTGGGTAGAAATTAAAAAAAAAACTCAGACTGTGAGTCACATTCCACCCTGTTGACCAATCAGAATCATGTAAAGAGCATCCAGAGTCCCTCATTTCATTTAGTATTCTGAGCCACATTATCCTTTATTCGGGTTGTGAGGAGGCTGGAGCCCATCCCAGCCGACACGGAGTGAAGGCGAGGCGCACCTTGAACAGCTCGCCAGACCATCACATGACTAATCACATTCATGGAGGCAATCTAAGGGAAATCAAGAGTATCCAGTTAGCCTAACGTGCATGTCTTTGGGTTGGGGGAGGAAACCAAAGTACCCAGAGGAAACCCATGCAAGCACAGGATGACCATGTAAACTTCAGAGAGAACTCCAACCCTGGACCTCCCTGCTGTGAGGTGGATGTACTGACCACTATGCCACTAGACCGCCACTTAGCAAACTTCAATGTGATTGGTCAGAAGGTGAGTCATTTTTCATTTACATTTACATTTTGTGTGTGTGTGTTGGCCCTGCGATGGTTGTGAGCTGTTTAGGGTGTACCCCATCTTTTCCCGGAATTGGAATAGGCTCCAGCCTCCCTGTGACCCCAGGCTTACGTGGCTTTACGAATATTTTTATTTTTTCTAAGCGAAGGGGTAACGCTGACCCTTCGCTCCCCATCACATTTAGAGAGAGACTAAAAAATACCTACGAATTTAGATGCACGCAGTGGGAGCATCGTCACAATGGAAAATTTTACAACTTTCAAGTTCATACTGCGTCCTTACCACGTCTCTGCAGGTTTCTAATATATTTCCAATCATTTCTTACCATGTACGCAATCACGCACAGCACCATGTCCAATATGTTCTTACTTCGACCAATCAGATCGCACCACATAACACACTTATCACATTCTCAATGCGTCCGTCTGGGTGTAATAAATGCCGCAGCATGTGCTGCGCTGTTTCATTCATTCTGCAAGTTTTCACATCTCACTTCAACAAATCCGCGCTACGCTTGTACTACACCACTGAAGTCTCTATCGGTTTTAAGTTAAGTTGTTACGATGTCAGTTCCTGCTGCGTTTTTTTGTTTGTTTATTTCACTCACAATTTATTTGTATCCAATTCCCACCCATCAAGCTTCCCTGTCACATGACCAGCACTGACCAGGCAGGGGCGAAAGCATGCACACGCCCCCTCCAAGACATGTGATGCAGATCTTTTCGAACTGCTGCGCATGCGTATTCAGGGGCGGGCCTAACACACTCGGAGGGAAAGTGGTATCCTCCTCCTCGTACGAATGAGCTCACAGACGCCCATGATGGGCTGGCGATCGTTGTGAGTGACAGGCAGGTGAGTGTATGCCGTCCCTCCCTCCCGTGAGAGCTCGGCCAATTAGCTCTCGTTGACTCCCGGCCATGGACGGCGGCGGCAATAAATTGGATTTGAACTTGTGATCTCCGGGTTAATAGTCACGTACCTTGTTGATGCGCCATTCGGGGGACTACTGTGTTTGTACTGTGTTGTACAAATTCCTCCTGCGTCCACAGAATCTTTTGAGGATGCAGTGAGAAAGGGACCGAGTGCGGTGATGCTGTTTCAGTGCAAAACAAATGAAGGAATGAAGTGACTCGGCTGGTAGAGACTTAGACTTGGGATTAATTATCTTTGTAGTTCTAGAAAATACTGATTGAGATGTCCGCGTCACAGCAAGAAAGCCCTGGCCACAGTGAGAGTGTTTCCCTGTGGAGTTTCCATGTTCTTCCCCAGCTTGCACGGGTTTCATCTAGGCACTCTGGTTTCCTCCTACAGTCCAAAGATATGCACATTGCCCCTAGGTGTGAGTGTGACTCGAAATGGTTTTGTGTGTGTGTGTGTGTGTGTGTGTATGTGTTGGCCCTGCGTTATTGGCGTGCCGGTCAGGGTGTACACCCTGACTTCACTCAGAGATGGCTGAGATAGGCTCCAGCCTCCCCGCGACCTCAGTAGGATTAAGCGTTTGAGCAAATGGATGCGATGCTTTCCAGGAATGTGTGTTCACCAGGTGAGAAAAGTCCGTCCCCTTCTCCATTCGGCCAGCCGATAATCTCCCTCATCTTCTTCAGGGTGAGTTGCTCCATCAGCACAAACACAGGCGCGATCTCGTAGGTGAACCTGAAAGAAGCAGAGAGCGAATCAGGGCCGGATAAAGCAAGGAGAACTCGATTGACAGCAGAAAAAAATCTGTCCCGTCACAAGTCTGTGCATCTTTGACTGACTCGTACAAATTGACTGAGCATGCAGTGCAAACCTGCCTCCTCCTCCTCCTCCTCTTCAGCCTCCTCGTCCCCCATCCTCACCCTCTCCCACAATCATTCTGCTTCATTTCCCAAAAAAAAGAGAGAAAAAAAAGCAACGTGCAGACCTTTCTTACGCATTTCTTCGACAAACCTAATAACAGACGTCCAGAGATATCATCAATACCTGCGCTCGATTGTGTTTCAGCTAATTTCGAACCCTCATGAAATCCCGGCGTGACGCGGAATCCCTGGATAAAATATTCAGCTGTGAATGCCGCTAATTAAATGAGGGCTGCGATGGGCCCGATAAGCGCTCGTTTCACTCAGGGCGGGGTTTAATGAAGGGGTCTGACGGCGTGATGAGTATCTGTCGGCCTCAATGGAGGAGTTCAGAGCGACAGGAAACAGGCAGGGCACCGGCTGTTCGGCCGAGATAAAGGCCTCGGTCCGTCTCGGTCGAAGAGAGAAACGGCACATTTGTGTGTCGGTGAATGAGGGAGACGGTGCTGCGAGCAAAAAAACAAAAGGAACAAAGAGTGTGGCGCCGCAGGCGAGGGTTGAGATTACACTCTGTGCATGTGGGTACGATAGAGGATCAGGAAGGAAATGGATGAAATTATCATGTCGACTTCCTGTTTAATATCTGGATGTAAAGTATATCTACTGAACGATCAGCGGTTCGGTGCGAGTCAGTAAATGCTTCTCCTGTGGGTTCGAGAGACGCTCCGTCTCCACGCCATGATCAAAACGACTCCACGCCACTGATCACCAGGGTGCAATCTCGATGTTCCCTAAAAGTACAGCAGGACTCCCTGAGCTCCAATTATCCATCTGATTACTTCTGATGATGTCTCTCTGCGATCGCGACCTCGAAACACTTTCCAAAGAAGGTTCAGCCTAAATTCAGCGTGTCCTTCGGTACTCTTAAACCTCCTGTAGGAGAAAATCCGACTACAACTGCTTCGGAAAGTGAAGATCCCTCGATCCAGTGGCGTCGGACGGCGATCATAACCAACAGCTTAGAACTCAAACCTCCAAGAGTGAATGTCTGAAATTATTTTTAAAAAATTGGCTTCATTCTTCACGACGATCAGCAATGGCCTGATCCGTCATTCATTCATTCATTCATTCATTCATTCATTCATTCATTCACCCATCTATTCATTCATTCATTCATTCATCCATTCATTCATCCATTCATCAATCAATCAATCCATTCACTCATTTATTAATTCATCCATTCATTCATCCCATTTATTCATCCCTTTATTCACCCATCCATTCATTCATTCATCCATCCATCCATCCATTCATCCACTCTTTCATCCATTCATTCATTGATTAATCCATCCATCCATTCATTCATTCCTCCATCTGTCCATTCATTCATCCATTCATCCATTAATTCAGTCCTCCAACCATCCATCCATCCATTCATCCATCCATTTTTCATACATTCATTCATCCATCCATCCATCCATCCATCCATTAATCTATTCATTCATCCATCCATCCATCCATCCATCTATTCATTCATCCATTTATTCATCCATTTATTCATTCATTGACTAAACTGCTTAATCTTGTGTCAGGGTCATGGGGAGAATATCTCAGCGGACACTGAGCGAAGGCAATGTACACCCTGAACAGCTTGGCAGACCATCACAGTGCCAACACACACACACACACACGCACACACACACACATACACACACACATTCATTTATTTTCTGAACTGTTTAATCATAATTACGGTCACGGGGAGGCTAGCGCTCATCTCAGCCGACTCTGGGCAAGGGCGGGGTACACCCTGGACAGCTCACCAAACCATCGCAGGGCCCACACACACACACTCACTCACTCACTCAAACTCATTTCAGACTATTTACACTCACATTCGGACAGGGCAATATGGAACGGGCAACTAGCCTTATGTACAGGTCCTTCAACTGGAGGAGGAAACTGCAGTACCCGGAGGAAACTCACACAAGCATGTGGAGAGAATGCATGCCACTATGTCCCCTTAAAATATATAGTACACACACACACACACACACACACACACACACACACACACATATATATATATATATTTGTATGAATTTTTGGCCCAATATCTAATTTTAAAAGCACTGCACAAATAAAAGAAAAGCGAAAGATTGAACCTTATTGGTCTGGAGAGTTGTTCAGGGTGTACCCCACCTACACCCACTGTGGGCTGAGATAGGCCCTAACTCCTGGCTATCACAATAGTAGGGTAAAGTGTTTCGTCAAATGACTGAGTGTTTGAATCCCAACCTGCTGGTTGCTGTCTTTAATTTCAGAGCGAATAAATAATATCTACGAATTTCCAGACGAGAAACAAACACTTATAGAGTCTCCTGTAAGATACATTTTTTTCTGCTCAGCGTGTTCTGATTTTCTGCTCGAACACCATATCCTGACGTGCTTTATTCCACTTACAAGAAAAAACAAGCTTTTATTCCTGAAAGAGCAACAGTCTGTATTATACATTTTTACTTTAAACTTTGGTCTGAAGTAAACAGTCTCTCCCTCACCAGCTTCTCTCAATTATTATTTATTCAGCTTATTATTATGCTGCTTCATCCTTTTTAGGCTAGCGCCCATCCTAGCCGACTCTGAGCGGGGTCGGAGAATACCCTGGACAGCAACCCAGGCTATCGCACGGCCTCCTTTATTATTATTATTATTATTATTATTATTATTATTATTATTATTATTATTATTATATGAGATGTGTGAGGGCATGTGTATGATCTTTCAGTGTGTGTGTGTGTGTGTGTGTGTGTGTGTGTGTGTGTGTGTGTGTGTGTGTGTGTGTTTTGGGACATTGGCTGGTAGTCAATGTGTCAGATTTGATTACTTCTAATAAACCTTATGGATTGATGGTGATAATGATGGTGGTTATGATGATGGTGATGATGAAGACAAAGTTAATGATGGTGGAACCCGCGCTTTCAGTACATTCACACACCGACAGTGTCTCTAGACAAAGGAACACCCGACTTTCACCACACAAAGCCTGTGTGTGTGTGTGTGTGTGTGTGTGTGTAAAGAAGGGGGAGTGGCCAAAAGAATGAATGACTGAGGTTGCAAATAATGCTTCAGTGCTGCACTGAAGAATCGGACGTAATGGGGCCGAGAACATGGAGCTTCATTCCAAAAGATCCAGTTCTGCCCAGTGGGGCGCAACATCCCCGAAGGAAAACAACACCCATCACACACTGCACGCAGGAATGCACACACAGAGAGAGGGAGGGAGGGACAGAGAGAGAGAGTGAGTGAGAGAGAGAGGGAGGGAGAGAGGGAGGGAGGGAGAGAGAGAGTGAGAGACAGAGAGAGAGTGAGAGACAGAGAGAGAGAGAGAGAGAGAGAGAGAGAGAGAGAGAGAGAGAGAGAGAGAGAGAGAGA
>JAQNCB010000006.1:3040580-3053813 GCA_030068295.1 Euristhmus nudiceps | reverse complement strand
CATAATTATGTGTAAAAATTTCATATACAAGTCGCACTGGAGTACAAGTCGCACCCCTGGCCAAACTATGAAAAAAAAAACGCGACTTATAGTCCGGAAAATACGATAAATAGGGAACGGCCGCAAGTTCACTACCGACTCTGGTTTGGGACAAGGCTCCCATACACATTTCTTACACTTTACTTACACCCATGTATAATTACACGTATGTATTTAATATTATTTCTATTTTATTTACATATTATGCATTGTTTTTGAATGTTAAATTGTTATTATAAGCATTTATAGCATTGAATATATATTTATTGATATTATACACACATATACGTCAGTCAGGAGGATCGATCGTACTTTGCGGAAATTCGGTGTCCACATCGGGTCTTGACCCCCCATTAACCGCCAAAAGTGAGGGATCCCTGTGTACACATTACAGGACAGTGAAATTCTTTTCCGTGCACATCCAAGCTCGTTTGGAAGTCGGGCTCAGACTCCGAGTCAGCAATAATACTGCGACCCTAAAGCTCAGGGGGTTAAAGAGACTCACTGAAAGGGTCTTGACTTTCTGATCTTTAACCTTTGAGCCACTGCCACCTGACGGTTATCCGTTGGTATGAAGGCTGCTATTAAAACCCACACTCCAGACCTGAGCTCACCACCTCACCACTGTTTCACCACATGATAACCACTGGAGAACCTCTGGAAAGCAGAGAGAATTTTAATGTATTTAAAACAACGTACCTGGCAGCAGACGAGAAAGATGAACAAGGTGATGGCCGTCCATAGCACTTTTTCTCTGAACTGGATCTGAAGGACAGACAGACAAATGTGTTTGAGACAGAGAGATGAGATCGTCCTCTAGAATGCACTCGGGCGGCGTACAAACCTTTCTTTCGGGTTTCTGGATCTCGGGCAAAACCGCACAGAACGGCTTGATGACCTCCAAGAACTTAACTGGAAATTAAATAAAACACTCGTGAGTTGAAGAGTAATTAAGAAGCATCAGAAGAATTTAAACATCATGTACACATCCTTTACACACAGTCGGGATCATACAGCTAATCGCAGGGTACACTCGGACCGCTATCAGACCACATCAGAAAAACACAGTTATATAAACCAACCATATATTACTGTAGGCTACATACGATCATTTATTGTATCCAATTAACTGCTTCTCATCGCAAGCGTGTACAAATATTCAGAAGCCTCGGTTTATCACACCGACTCAGATGCACTCACACGACTTCTGACTGGAACACTGATGTACGAATAAAACAGAACCGACTCAAAGCTCTGGGTACAATTTGTAAAACTTTACATCTGAAGTAAAATCTCAATCTAAGGAAATATTAGTTTATAAAAACTGGAAATTACAGCGTCTGAATGCAATAGTTATTTTTTTTGAAGCATGTATATCATGTACACCTCATCTCCACCCGACCCCCCCCCCCCCCCACTCCAGAGCCCCTGAAGGGACATTATAATGTGCAAGTATACACAAATTATTATTTACATCAGACTTGGTGGAGGTATAAACTGTGAACAGATTATAGAATTCAGTACTTCCACCTCATATTTAGTGCATTAAAGGATGAACACAAATACAATCTTATTTCTATCATGGTATGAAATACAGTCACCCCTCGCTATATCGCACTTCAGTGCATTGCGGATTTTTAAAAAATATTCATCGAAAAATAAAAATAAGGAAAAAGTTCAGGAATATGCCACGAAGGGTCGCCACCGACTCGGATCCAAGCCTCCTCCTCTTCTGACGGGAAATTCGTTTCGACCAATCAGCGTGCGAGATTTCAATGAGTCGCCTCCCAAACCGAAGTCAGTTGTGACCCTGCAGGGGTTATTAAAAATTAAAAATACTGAGTGCAGTTTCTCTATTAAAAATAGAGAAAAGTTAAGGGAAAGGCTGCAAGATCATTACCGACTGCGGTTTGGGACGGCTCTGAAATCTCACAAGCTGATTGGTCGAGACGAATTACACAGCATTCATGTCACCGAAAAAGCAGAAGTCAAGGCATTTCTTACACTTTATTGACATCTATGGACAATTACACACATGTATTTTATATTATTTACATCTTTTATGCATTGTTTTTGAACGTTTAATTGTTATAAGCATTTATAGTGTTGGATATGTATTTATTGATATTATATACACGTATACATCAGTCGGGGGGGTCGATCCTACTTCGCACAAATTTGGGGTTCGCGTAGGGTCTCGACCCCCCATTAACCGCCAAAAGTGAGTGATCCCTGTACATTACTACTACTCATAATAATAAATGTCTCACCTTGAACAGTAAATGACTGATGTTTTAATAACACTATAATCACTGTAAAATCTATTTCAACAGTTTTTAAATCTGTTTTTATTAATTCTATATGAAGGATGAAGGATGTGCTAATCATTAGTAATGGGTTTTAGTGTTTTATTTAAAATCATTGCATTGTATGTTAATTTTAATGGTTTTTAGAGTTTGGGTAGATAATCATACAGATGTAACCTGAAGCTCCAGCTCTGTTACTGAGGGTTTGATGCAGGTAATTCGTGGTAGGTATGAGAAAATCAATTTGAGCTGAGATTACAAAAAAAAAATCCTTAACGTGGCGTCATCATACACACACACTTTAGCTAATTAGCATTAGCAACTGTTTCTTACTGCTGTATGAAATACACGTCATCATTCTCACAAGATTAAATCTTAATAATATTTATTACTTTGTTTGTCAAATGCCAATTCCTATTTCTAAAAACAACAAAAGCAAGAAAATCAGAGACAGTGACTCCCAGCTAACCGCTAGCCACAAGCAGCTAACTACTGCAGGATGAAAATCTAGATTTAACCAAAAATAACGACTCAACTCGATTTATTCTTCCATTTTAACATACCAACCACGTTCTTATTATGTAATGTTAACATGTATGAAGGTCGTTCGCCTCTTTTTTCCTTTAACATTACATTTCACAATGACACCGAGGCTCGAGAACTTCAGCTAACTAGTTAGCATCCAAACAACACACCTAAATCCAGAAGGCTCGCGCAATGGTCAGGTAAACTGTCGATTAATCTATTAAATATTACCTTATTTCATAAGTAAATAACGTTACAATGGTACTCACTCCCCATGGTGGCGTTGACCAGTGAGACTCAGCAAAGATTTGTGCTCCGGGTGTAGATGCGCCGGTGTTCGGAGCGCCTGAAAGACACGTCACCACTACACAAGCCCTAAATACACGTCAACCATATTAGCCGCCCTCGCAAGCCACAGCAACACGTCGACGGGTCCACCATATTAGAAAGGGCAGGCCAACCAATCAGAGTGGTTATAACCCGTTGCGACGTGTGCTACTTTCTTTACCACGCAGGATGCAGTGAGGAGTAAAGTGTTGCAAAGTAGAGTTACATATAGTACAGTAAAATCAATCATCGTAGGAGAAAATTCGTTTGAATGAACTGTAAACTCAGAGGAATCCGATTTGTTCCCCGTCGAGCTCATTCGACATCCGTTTGCAAGTTCATGACGTCACTTCATTATTCAAGATGGTGGTGCTTATAAATGAGAAGAAAAGTACAAGAAATAGCAGCATGGTCAAAAAATTGAGTTGGAGATTTAAATATATGTATAATATATTTAATTTCTGCAATATTAGTAAGATAGATTGTAGTTTTATGTCTATATTGGCACCACGTGCATTGAATTATGTATTATCAGTGTAAAATGTAATGAATTAAACAAAGTTTTAACTTTTTAATTAATTTTTAGATACTTAAAAAATGTATTGCCAGCTTCACTGATGATTTAGTTTATCGTTGAGTTCAGACGGCTGAACATGGATGTTCCGTGTTGGAAATTTCTGAGTTCCCAGTTGTCATAAACCGAGCTTTTGACCCGGATGGAGCCTCATTCATTGAACAAAATCTGCTTCCCCTATTTCTAATATTATATATATTATTGTTTTATACTCTAGTCTATATCAGTATGTCTATTTCACAATTCATTACATCAGCTATAATGGTTAGTATTTTCCTTTTTACCGTGTTTAATCACGAAAGTGCAGTTCAGCTCTTTGGCCACTGAACGCTGCATCACTGTGAACTTTAGGGTCATGACATTGTTTTTGTTAACTCATAAGCCGTTCTGCTCAGACCGAAAACTACCATTTGTCATCCATAAACATCACAAATACAATTCATACACATTTAAATAGTAAATTTTAGTGTAAAAGTTATAAACCCTTGAAAATGAGCAGGGCTTGACTGTAGCAAGCACGTGAGGCTCACAAAGTAGCAATGCTTAGCTAGCGAGTAAGCTAACACAAATTATAACATGTTTATTCAACCAGCCATGTTAAAAAATTACCCGAAATGATCTCCAACATCGTTATCACTTTCTGAACACCATATTTAGACTGAACGGGGCCCTTTCTGCTTTCTATTCCTGTACTGAGGCAGTTTGGTTCCATTTGGTAACATATGACTCCGATACCGAATCAAGTAGTGTGTATCAACAGAGTCGACTTCTCTTTAATGATTTAATCATTACGTCGTTGTTGAAAGAAACTTTTTTTTGCAATATATTTGTTTTAACGAAGCAGTTGTATCAGACATGCACAATGTGAGTCATTTGTGTCTCACGGACAAGTGTGAGCGAAGTTTCTGTTTGGACTCGGCTCACACTTCGGTTCTTTACGGAATCGACTCCTGGCCTTGAAGTGTGCTCGTGAATGACAAAACGTTTTTAGCAGTTTCCCCTCAAGGTACGCATTATATTTGTAATTTGTTTAAAAAATTGACAAAATGGAGACACATTTTAATGTTTGAGACGTTTATCTATCTTGCGTTTTACCTCACAGTTCATTTTACGACGTAAATCTGTAATTTGTTGCTAATTTTTTTTTAGGGCAAACTGCGCAAAAAAGTTAGCAAACATGAACGCTGAGGGATGGTTCAACTGACCAACTGAGGTGTTCTTTGTTTATTTCATTTTAAATTGCTTTTAATCGAGTAAAATATGAAATGGTGTATTTTTTCAGTGGTTCCATTTGAAATATGTTTTAATATGGTATCAGTATCACAGTACACTTTGGCCAAAAGTATATGGACAGCTGAACACTGTATCTGTAGGAGCCTAAATCCAAAACCATGAGCAATAGCATAGAGATTTCCCTCACCACACTGTATTATAACTGTCCATATTCCTGCTGGGTTTGCTTCGTGTCTACCAACCCCAGATTGGTCTATCAGGTATTCATTCATTCATTCATCCAAACTCCAAACAGAAATGACCTCACCGTGCCCGGACCTCAAACCCTGAACCTTGTTGCTATGAGGCGGAGTGTTAACCATAGTGAGACCAGAAATACAGCACTCTGATGATTAAGTATATATATGTCTCTTTCCTTCCCAGGTGAGCATCATGACCGATAAAAGGACAAAAGTGAAGTTCGGTTGGCTACACTCAGCATTCGTATCGCCTACAAAGTTCCAGAAGAATGACGCCGGATTGGCTCGGCCAACTCACTGGGGTGGCGACGCATCAGACGATTCGAATAAAGACTCCTCCCCCTGTCTGTACACGTCCACCTGCTCTGCGGATTCGGGAGAACTGGAGGACGTTAAAGTCGGCGCACCTCAGGGGAGATGCGTCACACCGTCCCCGACACCGCGCACTCAGAAAACACGCCGTCTCTCTCGACCCTGCAGACTGTTCACTGATGAAGAGGTACCTGCGTCACGGGTTTGTTCTGTTTGTTTTTCAGCCATTTGAGGAGTGTGATATGGATTATAAACCAGGAGGAACATTCAGGGTATTCATGTCCATTTCTAGTTACGTTTACTTTTGTGAAACGTCTAAATCTTCGTCCAATTGAGCGATAAGCAACCATGAACGCCGGTGATGAGCGACAATTTTTCAAGCGATGCGAAGTGGGTGGGTGTGGAGCTCAAGTGAGCTGAACTTTCACCCAATACAATTCGAGTGACAACTAATCAGAGCTTAAGGATACCGTTGATTGACAGATGCCGCCAAACTCGGAGTTTCTCAAAACATTTTCGTAAGGAAACGACAGACACAAGTTTAATGATTCCGTCTGCCCCAACATGGAAGAGCAGCTCGTTATTACGCCATGCTTAATGACTTTACACTGAAGGTTTTCAAGGATTGATCGATCGATATTGCCATAGTCCAGTGCGGACCATTGGCATCTTCCGATGCTGAGCCTTTGGCATTGGGAGACTGTAGGCTGATACCTTGAGGGGCGCCACTCCTCATCAAGTGGTTTATTTTCAAAGTACCTTCTCTTAGCCTTTGCCTGCGCCAGAGGCAGAACCTACAAGGCAGCAGGTGGATTTGGACACTTGTGATTCAGACTTTGCACAGGGGTCTTAGCACGGTCGGGGTCTCACAGAGATTTGAACCCACAACCTCCTGATCAGCACTCTAACCACTACGCCACCGGCTCTTTTAGGGATAGTAATCGGATATGATGTGTGTGGGGCCATGTTCCTGAAACAGTAAGCGTTTCCTATGAGTGTACATGTTATACGTTTATCTCTTCCTGGCTCCAGAGTTTAGGTGTTATACTTGTTTCTGAACAGTACAAAATTATTATTTAAGCTGTTTATTAGAGAACTGGCTGTTTGGATTTAGAAGCAGGAGACATGCAAGAGGGTTACCTACGCCAACAGTGCTATGAGCGAGGTTGGCTTGTTTTGTGAAAAAGAATGGCATGCCACTCAATCGCTTGTCACTCAAGTACGAGCTGATGTGTTTTTCCGGGTGAGGGGGCATAGGGTAAACATCGAGCGCTTTGCGGCCATGTGCTCATTCCTTGCCTGTGAACGATAGGTTCCTGTAAATGGCTTGAGAGAGTTTTTACAATTTGCTTCAAACATTAAACTCAACCTCCTAAAACTGGAGGTCAAAGGACAAGGACATTGAGGCTTCATGTTCGTTTCTTGTTTGTGTATATTTTGCAGACTACTATGCGGTAGTATTTTACTTTCTGAAATCATGTTTTGCTTGTGTTTACCTACCTGACTATTACAGAGTGTCGGCACAGTGGAGAGCTTGCTATTTATGCTCCTCCTCTTTAGCGGCTTTCCTGAAGAAAATACAAGATACAGTGGAACCTCGAGATACGAAAGCTTCAGTACCTGAAAAATTCATTTTACGAAACGATATACAAAGATTTTTTTTTGCTTAATTTTACGGAAAATTATTCAGCATACGAAAGAAACGGAACACAATTTCCCATCATGCTCAGTACCATGATCCTGTTCTCCCTCTCCAGTCCAGGTGGTGGTGGAAATACACCACCAAAATAAGGAAAAAAGAAGAAGAATCCGATGTGTTTTAAGTGTAAATAAGTTTGTTTCCTGCCATTTATTTTCTGCCATTTTTGAGTTTCTTTGCCCTCCTTCTCGCTACCTTCGCTTACGGACATCACCTCACTCGAAAGATAAGGTTCCACATTTTACTTATTTTTTTATTTTATTATTTTTTTTTTTGCATTCTGTTCTATTATCTACTTCATTCACAGGTAGTAACGGTTAGGTTCGGTATATTGAATCATTCAGATGTATTTGGCTTTTATTTCATTCTGGTTTTACCCTTATTATAAAATTTAATGTGGTGTTTTTGTAGAGCTTGGAACGAATTTGGCAATTTACATGTAAAACGCGATTCATTATACGAAAAAAAAAATCATGATGCGAAAGCAACTCTGGAACGGATTGATTTCGTATCTTGAGGTACCACTGTATCTGAATGATATGAGGATATTTTAAAAGGAAGTGCTAATAGTGCAAAGTGTGTGTGTGTGTTTGGCAGGACGCACAGACAGAAGCTCGGTCACCTTCTCCGTCGTCCACGGATGGTGAGAAGCAAAAAAAAGTCCGAACTCCAGAAGAGGGTTCGAAGATCATCTACCTCCGTGCTCTGAGCGCCGCTCTCGGGAATGGGAGCAGTACCAGGAAATTGGTCCACAAGAGGCAGCCCTCAGAGGCAGCGCCTACAGATGCCCTCATCGTTAAACCCTCCCCGGAGAGCACTGCGGGGCAACACTGCTGCTCGTTCGGCGAGGAACCGGCGCCCGTGTGTGACCAGCCAGAGGAGGCCACACACACATCAGAGATCCTTCTAGAGGCGGAGGAACGGGATGCCGCGGTGTCACTGCACACCAGGGTAAGTACGGGACAAAACCTGAAGGGGATGATTTTATTGGTAGGTTTTGTGACGGTAGGCATGAAACGGTGCCTTTGGCGTCTCCGTCTGCAGAACGCGGTCCCGGACGGTAGCGACTCTCCTGATTGGTTGGACGTAGACAATCCTGTCAAGCCGTCTTCACAGGATGAAGGTGAGGAGCGAGTGATCATGGGCAAGCAGGACGAAGCTCCGCCTTCTTTTGAATATGTTCCACCTCAAGAAGTCATGCTGAGTCCACAACCCTCTTACAATGTACCAGGCGTTGATGATCCCCATCAGTCCAACACTTCCTGTTGGAGCACCTGGAGGGAGAACCACTCCTCCACCAATAGAAACAAACATCCGCAAAGTAGTCCAGTGATGGCGTTGAGGCGGAGCTTCAGTCCCAAGCAGCCAGGCAGACAGAATCGTTCCTCTTCAAACTTTTGTAACCCACTGTGCGAGTTCTCCCCACTGTCTAGACGTCAGTCGTTGAACTCACACTCGCACTACAGATGCGCTACAACGTCTCTTACCGATAATGACATCACCCGCAGGAGGTCAGTGGGCTCCGAGCCTCTCTGGCTGTCAGACTCCACCTCCCCGGGCTTCATTGACACCCACTGTCACCTGGACATGCTGTACGGGAAGCTGGGCTTCCGCGGAAGCTTCCAGAGCTTCCGGGAGAAATACAGCAGCAGCTTCCCTTCGGAATTCTACGGCTGTATCGCCGACTTCTGCAACCCGCGGATCACGCAGAAGGATGGCGTCTGGGAACGGCTCATAGGAGAGGAGTACGTATGGGGTGCTTTCGGATGCCACCCTCACTTCGCCATGGAGTACAACTCCACCCACGAGCAAAGCATCATGGGAGCCATGCGTCATCCCAAGACGGTCGCGTTTGGAGAAATCGGTCTGGATTACTCGCATAAGAACACGGCGAGCACCAGCAAACAGAAAGAGGTAGGGCTGCATGACGACTGCAATCATTTCACTTAAAATTAAAGTCGGGGTGCGTTTTGGGGGGTAAAAGGTGCGTCCCGTGTGCGCAGGTGTTCGAGCGACAGCTGCGGTTAGCCGTGTCTTTGGGAAAGCCTCTGGTTATACACTGCCGGGACGCCGATGACGATTTGCTGGATATTATGAGGAAGTGTGTTCCCCGAGACTACAAGATCCACAGGTGGGGGAGGAAGCAGCACGCTCGGAGACATTCGCTCGCGAGTTATCGAAAACGTGATCTCGTTTTGTGTTCCAGACACTGTTTCACCAACGGCTTCTCCGTCATCGAGCCGTTCCTGAGAGAGTTCCCAAACCTGTGCGTGGGTTTCACGGCGTTAATCACAAACCCCAATGCTGCACAGGCCCGAGACTCTGTGAGGAAGATCCCGCTGAACCGAATCCTGCTGGAGACCGACGCGCCTTACTTCCGACCCAGAAAGGTCTCGTACAGCCTCAGAACACGATAATGATCCCACCGTTTGTGCTCTGACCTGGATTGTTCCTCTGCAGGTGTCGGCGTCCGTCTGTAGGTTTTCTCACCCCGGGATGGGAATACACACCTTACAGGAAATGAGCGTGCTGAAGGGGGAGCTCTTCACTACCGTGCTCCGGACGGTGCGCCAGAACACCACGCAAGTTTACGGGGTGTAAAACCTCCACCCTGAAGGCGTGGAGTTTATTTGAAGGATGAATGTTCTACTCGCACTATTCAGTTTTCCCTATTATTTAAAAAAAAAAAAAAAAAGTATTTGCCCCTTCTCTGATTTCTTCAGTACCTTGCATGGTGTGTTGCGTTCAGCAGTGACACCCGGAAACAAACGCTGCTAGCAACAAGAGCTCGGCCTTTACGTCTCCTTCTTTACAATTTTAGAGTTAACTTTTGTGGTTGGCAGATCTGCCTCACAGCATGGGTCCCAGTCCCGGGCTCAGGTGTTTCTGTGAGGGGGGGTTTGCATGTTCTATCCGTGCTTGCATGGGCTTCCTCCAAGTACTCCAGTTTCCTCCAGCAGTCCAAAGACGTTCACGTTAGTCGAATTGGCTCTTCCAGATTGCCCCTGAGTCTGAGAGGTGGTATGTGTGTTAGCACTGCCATTCATGTAGAGTTGGCTGAGATAGGCTCCAGCTCCCTGTAGGGTTAAGTGGTTTGGCAACTGAATGAGACAGTAAAGTTTGTGTGGGAAAAGGTGATATAAAAGGTGATCAATGGAACAAATACCTTTTTGTTTGTTTTTATTTATTTATTTTTTATTTTTGAGTTACTGAGCCTTGAGGTGAGTTCCACGCCTCTCATTCACCACCGTGACTTCTGAACCGATTAAAATTTAATCTCGTTAGTTTGTTTACGGAATGTTTTTTACATTAAAGGTTTTCCTGTTCTGGAATTAGCTCCGCCTCTGTGGTTGTTTTGTCTATGCTTTCGGGGAGGATACATTACCACTGATGTGTGTTTACGGTACACACACCCACTGCCTGCAGGATGTGGATTTTAAATGCAAAACCTGGCATCCCTGCACAGGATTTTGTAATAGATTGTAGGCCAGGGGTGGGCAAACTATGGCCCGCGGGCCACATCCGGCCCGTTGGTCTTTGTAATCGGGCCCACCAAAGATTGATTGGTGCAGAATTCGTGTTTGATGTGAATGATTGATTGCATTCATTTCACTTTGGCTTGTAATGACAGCATTTCAACACCAGGTGGTGCATTAGGCAAAGAGTGCATAGACAGCAAGTATTTTATGTCCTGAGAGCAAGAACAAAGTTGAAAAAAATTAGCTTATCACACAGGACAGTGACTCAGCGTATTGAACTAATTGGACGAACACTTAACTAGCAAGCTCAACAAAAAGCGGATTTGTATCAGAGGGATTAATGAAAACTTTGAGATAACAGAGGAGTTTTTGGCTATAGAATCCCTGAAAGGAAAATCACGGGGAGAGGATCTATAGAACAGCTGGTTATCGTTCATAAAGAGGCACAAGTTACCTTTTAGTACGTTAGCCAACGTTACCACAGATGGGTCACCAAATCTGACGGGAAAAAACGTCGGGCTGTCAAAAGAATCCAGGACAGGGTGCAAGAGGACAAACATGAGCAGGAGGTAATTTTCCTACACTGCGTAATTCACCAGGAAGCACTGTGTAAATCCGTGTTTCAGCTTAACCACGTAGAGAAGCCAGTTGTGAAACTTGTGAAACAAGGCATTTACTCATTTCCCCACACTGGCTACGTTAAAGAGGCTCCGCAACATGTTTGCATGTTCTCCCCGTGCTTGCATGGGTTTCCTCCCACTGTCCTTAAAACATGCACAGTAGGATAATTTGCTTTTCCAAAACTCCCTTAGGTGTGAATGGTTATGTGTGTGTGTGTCGGCCCTGTGATGGCCTGGCGAGCTGTCCAGGGTGTACCCTGCCCTCGCCCAGAGTCGGCCGAGATGGGAGCAAGCCTCCCTATGACCCTAATTAGGATTAAGCGCTTCAGAAAATGAATGAATGAATTTAGTTCAGCCTATTGGTCTGGCCTTCCACAACATTTCTTGTTTCTCGTGTGGCCTCTTTGGGGGGGAAAAATAAGTGCCCATCCCTGTTGTAGGCGTTTGAACAAACCCCCAATTCTCCTGTGCATCTCGCACTGCCGCGATGACGTCATCAAAATTTCACCAGTAGATTCGGATCGGTGCCTAAAAACACACTTAGCGCTGCGTTATTTTGATTGACAGGGCAACCATCATGATTCTGTAATGCATTACGAATGTCCTGGTTTTTTAATTTTTTTTTTTTTTAACCCAGTGAAATTCCGTAAAGTTTTGCCGATTTGTACGAAGATTTCAAATTGAAGCTGAGTTTTATCATCAAACTTCACTTCATGTGACGTCACCGGTAAACAAATAACTGGTGCAGGTGTGTTGTTTGTGTATTAAAGTAGGATATTACGAAGTCTGAAGCCGATCCGAGATCCCACAGGTTCAGTACCGGGCGCTGCGATGGTGGTGATCTGTTCCGGATGAAAAGTCATGAAAACACCATCGATCACTTTTGGTTTAAACGGCCGTTTACACGTGAAATGAAACTCTGTTACAATTAGCAAAGTGTTTACATTAGCATAAAGAGTTCATTTAACCAGACCTGCTATCATCTCTATCTCAGTTATTCCTTGATGGATTTAGACGAATGAGGTATCAGATATTATTGTTTCCCTCGTTCTTCCATGCCAGATTAAAAAAAAAAATTGAAATAATTGAAAAAAAAAATGTCCAGGTGCCTCTGGTCTGGTGTTTAACCTGGATATCTGATGCATGCGTGTAAACAACAAAAGAAATGTAAACACTGATCAGATTGGAATATTTTATTTTAATTTTATTCATGTTTCACAAAATTTGTATTAATTTATTGATGATATGTTTGAGTTGTTATGGTTCAGGTTCCTTTCAGTGCAGGGGCTGTCAGTTTTCTCCATCTGAAACAACTGGGGGGGGGGGGTTGAAAATTCATGTGACTGAGTAATAATACTTCTTGAGAGAGAGAGTGTGGGGGAGAGTGTTTGAGCTGTGTGAGAGTGTAGGTGTGTGTAAGAGAGTTTGAGACGTGTGTTGGAGATTGTGTGTGTGTGTGAGAGAAGGATTTGTGTGTGTGAGTTGGAGACAGGGAGAGTGTGTTTTGAGCTGTGTGTGAGAGAGATTGTGTGTGTGTGTGTGTGTGTGTGTGTGTGTGAGAGAGAGACAGTGTGTGTCTGT
Source organism: Euristhmus nudiceps (assembly GCA_030068295.1). Taxonomy (NCBI): domain Eukaryota; kingdom Metazoa; phylum Chordata; class Actinopteri; order Siluriformes; family Plotosidae; genus Euristhmus; species Euristhmus nudiceps. The sequence continues at coordinate 3,040,879 of JAQNCB010000006.1, read as the reverse complement.
GCACGTGTGTGTGTGTGTGAGAGAGAGTGTGTATGTGCGCGCGCGTGTGTGTGTGTGTGTGTGTGTGTGTGTGTGAGTGAGAGAGAGAGAGAGAGAGAGTGTGTGTGTGTGTGTGTGTATGTGTGTGTGTTTGCTTTTTGTTTGCATTTCAATAAATTTTATTAGTTCAAAACACTTGTTTTTCTTTTTAGCTATACAATACAATTAAAGAGACACGAAAACGAAACAAAACATTTCTTGGTACATAGTTAGGATTGTATCTTCAGCTCCCCTGACATCACCGCGCTGGAAGGGAATTG
>JAQNCB010000006.1:2709877-2720756 GCA_030068295.1 Euristhmus nudiceps | reverse complement strand
TTCCCTACCGACTCCGGTTTGGGACGCAGCTCTTTGAAATCTCGCAAGCTGATTGGTCGAGATGAATTTCACAACATTCCTGACCACAAAGGTGGAAGTCAAGGTACACATCTATGTACAATTACACGTATGTATTTTATATTTTATTTACATCTTGTGCATTGTTTTTGAATGTTTAATTACTATAAGCATTTACAGCATTGAATATGTATTTATTGATATATACACGTACATGTACGTATACGTTGGTCAGTGGGGTTGATCCTACTTCGCGGAAATTCAGTGTTCGCGTCGGGTCTTGACCCCCCATTAACCGCCAAAAGAGAGGGATCCCTGTATTTGCACACGAGTATTCAGGTTAATCAGGCGAGCTAATAGTGTACCTCTGTAAATCATCCTTTCCTTCTGGGCACTTCACTCAATGCAGATAACAGAGGACACGGCCTGAGCCCATGTAAGAGATTGTTCACACTTTAGAATTTAATTACTTAAACATACCGGCTTGTTCCGGAGTATAAAGCACATCTTCAATGAATGAAGTATTTGAAAACTGTTTTCATATAGGGTGCACTGTATTATAAGGCGCATCCAACAGAAGCTACAGTCGTTGATGGGGTTGCGTTATGCATCCACTAGATGGAGCTGTGCTAAAGGGAATGTCAACAAAACAGTCAGAGGAGCTCAGGAGGTCTTTTTTTTTTTTTTTCCCACCCATCGCTGTCTGCTTGGCCTCGCAAATGGATCCCGACCAGCCCAGCCCGGTGGAATTTAGCATGTACTGTGACCCCCTGACTACGGTAGCCATGATTAATCAATATTGATCCACATACAAGGCGCACTATCGGCTTTTGAGAAATTTGAAGGCTTTTAGGTGTGCCTTATAGTGTGAAAAATACGGTGACTTCCAGGTGGTCATACTTCCGGTTAGTGCTGTGGAACTGTACTTGGTTGCAGAGGAAACTCGGAAGCAAGAGGCTTTTGGGGGAAAAAAAAATCACAAACACTGTCTCTTCTGTAGTACAGCACATATGAAATGGTTTCCAGTCAACACATCACTTTTTATTCACAGATAAATGAAAATAAATCAGAAACACATCAGCAGAACTGCTTCCAGCGTTGATGTCTAGATCTAAAAAGGTTTCAAACTGCAGAGGGGTTCACGATACAACATGGTGTAATCAGGGTTAGACTGGGCCTGAAGTTCAAACAGAGTTTCTGTAGAAGGATAAAAGGGCGTCCAGGACGTGTGTCTGCGCAGACGCTGCTTGTGGTGCTTGCTGAGGCTGTGAGAATGTTGACTGGTTTGAAAAAGACGCCTGCGTGTTTTGAGGTGGTCCTTCTTTGCCGTCCTGATCCGATCCCCCACGTGTCTCGGACCACTTGAAAAGGGGTTTCCCGAAACTCCGCCCTTCTTGAGCAGACCTGCCGCGAGGGGCTCGCCTTTCGTCCCCGAAGTATGATGAGGGCGGAGCAAACTCCGTGTCCCTCTCCTCCCGTCTCCTCGTCGTCCAGTGACCCCAGGTGAACTCTGTGGGGGAAAAACAGAAACTGGAAAATAAAGTTTGTTTCACTGCAAACTTGAAGTAGAAGCATTTATTTTATACATTCAGGTTCCTGTTCTGATTTTTGGCAATTTTTCATCCATGCCTTTCTTTGACTTCACAGGTAATTCAACTGGTGTTCTGCTTTTCGTGAAGATTTATACCTACTGTTGCTCCTCAGAGTCAGAGAGTGTGTGTCAATAAGTGAAGACAGCGAGGCAACAGTGACTGTTTGAAACTCATTCCACTCTCTTCAAACTGCCAATAATTAATGAATACACTGATGTACAGTCATCCCTCGCTATATCGCGCTTCAGGTTGTGCGGCTTCAGTGCATCGTGAATGTTTTTTACATATTCATCGAAAAATTTAAAAATAAGGAAAAATGGTGGAAAAGTTCAGGAAAATTCCACGAGGGGTCTCTACTGACTGATTCGGATCCCAGCCTCTTCTTCATCTTGGGTTACATGAATGCTGGGAAAATCGTCTCGACCAATCAGCTTGCGAGATTTCAGCGCCAAACCGGAGTCGGTAGTGATCTTGCGGCCTTTCCCTTAACCTTCTCACTATTAAATAGGGAAAGGCCGCAAGTCCACTACCGACTCCGGTTTGGGACTCGGCTCCCAAACACACTTACACTTTATTTACATCTTATGAGGTTTTTGAATGTTTAATTATTATAAGCATTTATAGTGTTCATTATGTATTTATTGATATTATATACACATGTACGTGTACATCAGTCAGGGGGGTCGATCCTAGTTCGCTGAAATTCGGTGTTCGTGTCGGGTCTCGACCCCCATTAACCGCCAAAATTGAGGGATCACTGTACTCATAAGAGTGTGCTGTAGCTCTACCAAGCATTGGAAGGAAAAAAGATAGACCAACATGTACATGTTTTGGGGGTGGGGTTTTGCAGATGGACTTTTTTTCTAAGTTACTGCAAACACCACACTATGTTCATCAGACAGATTTCTTCGGATGATTTGAGATCAAGTGCATCACGTTACCTTTTCCTCTGTCCCACTCTCTGACGTGTGGCAATCCCGGCCTTGAGTCCTTCCTCTCCTGAATTTCAACCTCCACTTTTTTAACCGCAGCTTGAGGCGGAGTGGGCGGAGGTCCGATCATGTCCTCAGGATTATCGTCATCCTCTTGCAGGGGTTCGTCAGGCACCAGAGCTGCATATGGGCAGAAATCAGCCATGGAATCCAAAAAGCTATTCATCCCAACACGACTTTGTTTCTACCACAGACAATCATTCCAACACAAATTAAAAAATGAGAAAAAGTTTAAAATGAAGTACCGTCTTCATCCTCAGCTCCTGGCTCCATCTTGCTTTTCTTCATCTTCCTCATCCTCACTTTGGCCAGTCGAGCTTTGAGCAGTGCTTTCCTCTTCTCCTTCAGATTCTCTCGCTTGGTGCGTTGTTCTGCTGTCTGCACAGAGGTCATGAACAAGATCAGTCTGATTTGTTTCACACAGCAGCGCCTCCTAGAGGACAAACGCACCTTACAGCCGAGTATAAATATCTCAATTCGTACAAGCACTGATGCTGAAGTGCAAATCAACCTTAAATCCTTATCGTTCACTCCTAACTGCTGAATTATAACAATTACAGACAGGGGCTTTCATTCTCACCTGGTCTCTCAGCATGTCCAGAGTTTCTCTTTGTTTTTTGCGCTGGGCTTCATCTTGAGAAAAAGCAAAATACCCGACACCCAGCTGTCTGGCCTCTAAAAGACACACACACACACACACACACACACACACACACACGTCCCCATCTCTCAACTCAGGAACATTCCATGTCATTGTTAAGGTGGAACTAAACCAGTGCGTCTCAAATAGTGGGGGGTGATACCGGGTGTGTGGGGGATGCATGTGACCCTGAGGAACATGTTTTTTTTGCCATACTGTATTAGAATTGAGTGCAATTGCACCTCCACTACACTAGTTGGCAGTGGCGCTCTCATTGTCGCGCCATGGTATCGGGGATTTTCGCAGCGCGCAAACGATATGAAGTGCAGTAAATAAACAACCCCTTAAGCAACAACATGGAAACATTTCTAACAGGAATGAAGAGAAAGGCAGAGAGAGGATTTTTATTTTTCACTATCAAATGGTGCAATAAGTTGTAAAAAAATGTTTACAGTTTAAATAAAGATATTTTTTTTTTATTCCAGGCAAATTGGTGCACTTTGAATATTTTCTGTTACAGATTAAAGAAAGAATGTTAAGAATTTTTTTCTTTGTTGCAAGTTGAACTAGATTTTTTTAACGTTATAACGATACACTGTTATGCAGAGGTGCAATAAGAATTATTATATAGACAAATACTATTTATAGTCAGAAAATAATTGAGAAGCACTGAACTAAACCCAGCCTATTAAGGCTTGCATGTGTAATATGTATCCCGGATAATCAAATATGATATTATTACAACCTTATTAAAAAGAAAAAACGAAAGTAATAAATCATGCAGGGGAACCATTGTGTGTGAAAAGTGTGGCGGAAGTGATGTCGAAGCAACAGTTGCAGTTTTAGTTGTGGATACAGTTCGTGTTCATACGCGTTTCAGTTGAGTTTTCTAGTGCAATTCGGTACTAAAAAAACGAAAAATTCCTGCCTGTTGCACTTCCTCACTTTTTTTTTTTTTTTTTTTTTCCGAAATACCTGGCAACCCGGCATACTGCCTTCAGAATCGAGAATGACACAAACTATAGCTGGCAGTCATCACACACGTGCATATCAAGATTAATGAAAACAATCAAAGCTTTTTGACAAACTGCAACTTCGTAGATGTAAACAAACAACTTTATGAAGAAAATATACATATTTTTAAATGCAACAGGAGAATTTGGACCAATTTTCCTTTGCTACCCACCACTTTAAAGAATCAAAAAATAATAAATAAATAAAAAGCAATCCCATGGTATAAAAGCCCAAAAGCCACAGCAATCACCATGGTGATGGTAGTAATAGAACCTCTGCTCCATATCTCACCTTCATCTCGGATGTTTTCATAGTGAACGGGTCCAACGGGTCTCTTCATCCTCTCCTCTTCCTCCCTCTCCCACTCCTCTCTCTGCAGCTCTCGCCTCATGTCTTCAGATAACAACGTCCTATCAGCTCCTTTCACTCTACACACACACACACACACACACACCATATACAGGGATCCCTCACTTTTGGCGGTTAATGGGGGGGTCGAGACCCTACCCAAACACCAAATTGCCGCAAAGTAGGATCGACCTCCCCTGACTGACGTGTACGTACATGTATATATGTATATAATATCAATAAATACATATTCAATACTATAAATGCTTATAACAACAATAAAACATTCAAAAACAAAGATGTAAATAAAATATAAATAATAAAATATGTGCGTGTAATTGTACATAGATGTAAATAAAGTGTAAGAAATGTGTTCGGGAGCCGAGTCCCAAACCGGAATCCGGAGTGAACTTGCGGCCTTTCCCTATTTAATAGTGAAAAAGTTAACATCAAGACAGCAAGATAACTACTGACTCCGGTTTGGGACACGGCCTCTGAAATCTAGCAAGCTGATTGGTCGAGACGAATTTCCCAGCATTCGTGTTACATGAAGCAGAAGAAGCTGGGATCCGAATCAGTAGCGACCCCTCGCAGCATTTTCCTGACCTTTTCCCTATTTTTCCTTATTTTTATTTTTCGATGAATATTTTTTTTAAAATCCGAGATGCACTGAAACCGCAGAACCTGAAGCACGCTATAGCGAGGGATGACTGTTGTACATTGTATTTTTATATAAAAGGAACCTGGGTGGAGTTCATGTACCGCTTGTTGTGCAAATCTTGGTCCATTTGCTGGAACTGAGGTAAATCCTTCCTTAAACACTTCCTTGAGCGACCGAGCGCATCAACATAGTCCACCCTGAGAGAGGAGGAGGAGGGGTGGAATGGGTGAGAGAGAGAGAGAAACAGAAATAGGGAGAGACAGAGAGTGTCAGAGGAAGGAAAACAGAGAGATCGATATGTTAGAGATAGAGATACAGAAACAGAGGGGTGACAGATGGATGAATGCAGAGACAAAGAAAAAGACAGAGAAAAAAAAAAAAGACAGACACAGTCAGCCAAGCAGACAGAGAGAAAGAGCATAATTACAGGTACTGTGTACACAAGAGAGAGAGTCTGGTCTTTTGCTGTACCATTCCTCGTCAGCGCTCTGTGGGGGTGGGATGGGGATTTGGGTGTCTGATGCTTCTCCATCTCTGTCTCTAGGTTCAGTATCTCTGCTCTGTGCCTCTTTCTTCTGCTCGATTATCTTCTGTGTGAAATCCACTAGATACAGACTTTCGGTTTCCTCATCTACATAAGAAAAAAAAAAAGTGTTACTTCACTTATAGGTTAATAAACATCACACTTCCGAATTATTCCCAAATCCAGAATGCCAGGACCTGGAAAATCCCCTTTCGTCATCTGTTCATAGAGGCGTGCTTTCTCCTCCAGCTTCTGTCTGAGGAAACATGAGCAAAGAGAAACGTCGGGGAGATGGGTGCAGCCAGGCACATAGGGGAAGGTAATTATTATAACAAGGCAAGAATCGCTGGACAATTGTTGCAATGTAAGAGGAATAAAACACTTCATGACACGCTGTTATATGAAAACTCAATTCAAATTCTCCAACGGTGGTCATTTTTGAGTCAGTCTCACTTTGATTTGTCCAAGTTTTGTTCCTCCTCGGCTGTTTTCTCGACATCCTTCTGAGCACGTGCAGCCACTCCTTGGTTCTGTTTACTCCATACATTGGGTTTCTACACACATGTACACACAGTTAGGAGAAATTGGACACACACTACTTTGTTTTCTTTTATCTCTGTAAACACATGTAGAAATCAGAGTCTGCACAGAGCTGATCAGATCTGTAACTAGCCACACCTCTCTTGGCGATCACACCCTCTAACTAACAAATCCAGTGTGATCTGCATGTGACGCATTGTCCCTACTGACCAATCCTGTGTCACCTTCCCCCTGTGAATGTGCATGAAAAATCTAAATAAATAGAATATGGTCAACCATAAGCATGTGTACTGTATTCTGCTCAGGTCTGATGAGGTAAGGTACCTAAAACCAAGTATGTGAGGATATTTGTTTAAATCATAATGTGATCACATTTTCATTCATTCATTCATTTTCTGAAGTGCTTAATCCTAATTAGAGTCAAGGGGAGGCTGGCGCCCATCTCAGCCGACTCTGGGTGAGGGCAGAGGACACCCTGGACAGCTCACCAGGCCATTGCTGGGCAGAAACACACTGACGGCGATGCAGCTACTCTTGACGAAAGTCAGCAATGGTTCTTTTACATCCCAATATACAATAAGTGACAGACATGGCCGGCCTTTGATAACCCAGTTAGCTGCACTGGGGGGACAGCAGGGACAACCCGGTGATAATGGGGCTTGAACCCCCGACCCTGAGATTGGTAATCCAGCACCTTTCCACCAGGCCACCGCTGCCTTAATCACATTTTTTTCCCTCTTAATAGAGAGTGCACACAAAGAGTGCTTAAAAAGGTAAAACCTCACATACACAGTCAGTGAAAAATTATACAAGCAGCACATTTACATATTTTATCATTGTTTGATTATTTTTATGTACCTACCTTTGTGTGGTTGTGTGATTTTGGTGCAGCTCCTGCATCCTGAGCAAGTTTTTCCTGCTTAAATGCCTCCTGCTTCCTATAAAGCTCTGCTTTTAAATCAACCAGCTGAGCAAAACAAACAAACACATACACTTTATTTTGGTGCGGCTAGCCACTTTAGCAAGCTCGCTAAGAGAAAATGAAATACAACGAATTAAAAATATTTGAAGTATTCGACAGCTTGGTAGAAAAGTGTCTTTGGAGGTGTTCAAATCTCACCGACGAAGCTGTAACATTATATTGCTTTTTCTTCCTATCCATCTTTTCTCTCGTTATTTCAAGTTAGCATCGGGAACGTCACAATAACAACCACGTCGCCATTTTGAAAATTCAGATGAGAGGAAAGGAGTAAATCCTGCGAGCGCCCTCTGTCGGTGCGGAGAGCCCCACCTTTTTTTTTTTTTTTTTTTTTTTAAATCATGGATCCAGGCCCAGCTGTTACTGTTATTCGGATTAAGAAAAGAATGAATTAATTATTTTAATAAATGATTATTTATTTCGCTATTTATTTTCCTTTTCAGATTTATTAAACGAACGCTGTGACAATTTTACCTCCTTCTACCTCTCTATGACATCATTTCTCGGAGCACCATTCCCAACGTACAGAAATTTCCATACCTGGATACAATAACCAAAATGATTTGTTAGTGATTTTGGATGGGGAGGCTCTGTGGTTATCATGCCATTTCAGCAAGAAGGTACTGGGACCTCATGTCACGTGTAAAACGTACTGTCCAAATGAAACTGAATTGAATTGAAAATGAATCATCTGCAAACTTTAGCTAGCGAGTCACGGTCTGCTTCAGTGCTGCCAGGCTCTAAAAGTACATGATGTTTAAATAAACAACTATAAAATAACAATTAATAAGAATGGTAAAACCCGCAATGGCCTGGTGATCTGTCCAGGGTGTACCCCGCCCTGCCCTAGAGTCAGCTGAGATGGGCGCCAGCCTCCCCGTGACTCTAATTAGGAATAAACGGTTTAGAAAATGAATGAAAAATGGTAAAATACTACTACTACTACTAACAACAACAATAATAAAAATAAAACCTACACATGAAATTTTATATTTGGATCCCCCCCCCAAAGAAAATGCACAAAAACAAAATAATACAACAAATATTTTCTCTCTTTCTATATTTATTTAGATTAGTTCAAAACATTGTGAAATAAAGGCTTGGCTTTTTTAACTGACATTTTAAGAATCTATATAAAGGCATCAGTGGTGTGAATTCTGCATCAAAATATTATACATCACTCTTCGAAAACATTTACAAATCAAACAGGATCATTTTTTAATTTAATACTCTGATGATTTCCCAGGAATATAATCCCCTCCGTTCATCTTTGGTTTTGTGACTCTGTGCACCTCATAACACTCTAAAGGGGCAATATAAAATAGGGCTCGGTGATGGCCTCCCTGTTTTATAACTGGACAGCGATGCTGCTGCTGCAGGCGTACCCCGGTCTAGATAAGGGAGGGTCTAACATTACCCAGACACTTTGACCAACTGTTTTAATCACCAATTCGCCTCACACTCTTGATTACTTTAAAAGAAAACATAAAAAAACAACCCCTTGTGACTGTGGTGTGTATTGCAGTGGAGTAGAAAGTACAGATATTTGTTATAAAATATGGAGTACAACTGAAAATTACACACAAATCAATCTGCTTACAGAAAAAAAACAGGTTACATTAAAAATAATAAAAGTATTACAACTTCATTACATTCCACCACCAGTGAGGACATTGTATTGGATCGCAGTTTACTACTACTACTACAAATTTTACTAATAGAAGCAATTTAAGAAGTGATTTAAAGCATTTTAGCCGGGAAGTTGGTAGGTGTATTTTCCAAACTCAGATTTTTGCAAATACAGTGGAACCTCAAGATACGAAAGCTTCAGTACACGAAAAATTAATTTTACGAAACGATATGCAAAGGTTTTTTTCGCTTCATTTTACGAAAGATTATTCAGCATACGAAAGAAACAGAACTCAATTTCCCATCATGCTCAGCACCATGATCCTGCTCTTCCTCTCCAGGTGAATTCCATGGCGAATTTGACCGTATTGTATCCGAGTCGTCCCTCATGCAAACGTTGATCCTTGTGTCAGCATACGCCACTTCCTTGTTTATGTTTTTAAAGACATCAAATTGCAGACATGTGTGTAACTATTTTCACAGTTTTCACACAATACTGAGATTCCGCTGCAATAAGCTGTCAAAAATATCACAACCTGCATCGCAAGGGGGAAAAAAAACAAACATTCCGCCACAAAAGTCGATATTTTGGTCGACAGCGATTAAAAACCAGCCTGTTAAATCCTGGAGGGAGTCACCATCATGTCTCCTGCTCCAGAAACAATCCGTCCATCCCTGGGCTGAGGGTTCGTAATATAACTGTGTATAATAAGATGAATAATAAAGAGAGTGTTCAGGTGCTCTGTGCCTCTCTGTTCTGTATCAGTCTCTGCTCCACTCTCCGACTGATGCGCCGCAGGTCCGACTGGATGCTGGGCTTCTGAGCGAGGTCTTCCTGAAGACTCCGCGCGATCTCTAACTGAGGGATATCTTCAACACGCACAAGCTTCCGGACCACCTGCAGACAGCGATCCCTCAGGGAAAACACTACGACACAGAGAGAGAGAGAGAGAGAGAGAGAGAGAGAGAGAGAGAGAGAGAGAGAGAAACAGACAAAGTGAGAGACAGAGAGAGGATACAGCCATAGAAAGAGAGAGAGAAGAGACAGAGAGTCCACCCAAGCACTCACTAAAACAAGCTACACACGGTCTCTAAACAAATAAACAGAACGGCAGGCACTCGATCCGGAGTTTCTTACCTGGCAGTGTGATGATGACCACAGACGGCTCGCCGTTCTCCATCGCACTCGGCAAATACATCTCTTTACTATTCACCAGCATTGGATCGTCCGTCTCAGCGTCACGAAACATCCACGGGTGTCCTGACAAATAAATAACAAACAGACTTCAACGCGTTTACTTGTGATTGACACTGGAGACTCCGCCCATAAATGTCAAACAAATCTCTTTGATTTAACATCTCTTACGAGCGGCGCAATCGAAAAAAGCGTCACTTAACCTTCAGCTCCGAATGCTGCAGCCACCATTAGTATGCAGGTATATATGTATATACGGGTGCATGCAGGTATATGTGTATATACGGGTGCGTGCAGGTATATATTGGTGTGTGCAGGTATATATGGGTGTGTGCAGGTATATATGTATATACGGGTGCGTGCAGGTATATGTGTATATACGGGTGCGTGCAGGTATATATTGGTGTGTGCAGGTATATATGTATATACGGGTGTGTGCAGGTATATATGTATATACGGGTGTGTGCAGGTATATACGGGTGTGTGCAGGTATATATGTATATACGGGTGTGTGCAGGTATTTATGGGTGTGTGCAGGTATATACGGGTGCGTGCAGGTATATATGTATATACGAGTGCGTGCAGGTATATATGTAAATACGGGTGCGTGCAGGTATATATGTAAATACGGGTGTGTGCAGGTATATACGGGTGTGTGCAGGTATATATGGATATACGGGTGCGTGCAGGTATATACGGGTGCGTGCAGGTATATACGGGTGCGTGCAGGTATATACGGGTGCGTGCA
>JAQNCB010000006.1:2506804-2517600 GCA_030068295.1 Euristhmus nudiceps | reverse complement strand
CTCTCTCTGTCTCTCTCTCTCTCTCTCTCTCTCTCTCTCTCTCTCTCTCTCTCTCTCTCTCTCTCTCTCTCTCTCTCCCTCTCTCTGTCTCCTGTGGCTTGTTGTGAAGCCGGCCCTACCGGGGGCTGTGTGCTCCTGTGGAGGAGGCTGTGGAGACCGGGTCACAGGTCACCCAGGATGTGCATCCGGCTGCCAGACTCGGCCGGTTTGAGTGGTTTGTGAGCTAACAAGCCCGAGGCATTATATCTATCCATGTAGCTTAATGCTAACAACAACAATAACAACTGCATCTTCTCTGTTTCTTTCTTTCTTTCTTTCTTTCTTTCTTTTTTTTTAATTCAACAGTAAAAGTTCTTCTGGAAATAAATGTTATCTCGTAGCTAATCAATGAGACGTGTCAGTTCCACAGTAAAATCCCCACACGGAGGTGTTTAAATGATCACCCACGGTCTTCATGCATGTCCGGCCGGACTTACATAACCGCCGTAGGTGTTGAAACGTTTCGTGCATCACATTTACACCGAACACGTACGTTAGATCGTCTCCGGAGCGCATGGACGTGAATTCCTTCCTTCCTGTGAAAGATATCCAACCTCTTATTTGGTTTGACTGGAACAGCTCCTCCTCACTTCGTTTACAGGAGATACGGGTGGTGCTTTAGTGCTTGGGATATGCAGCGGTGATCGGCAATGTCTGGAATAAGTCGGGAAATCGACATTAGTGGCTATTTAATTTTGCTTTTGTCTCCGTGACTGCAAATTGAATCTTTCACTGAGAAGCCAGGACAAATCAGCTCACGTGGTCCCTCCAGGGCCAACCTGGGTCCGGAACTCAAACTTGGGACCTTTTGACATAAACACCCCAACGCACAATGAGGTGTGCAGAAAGTTATTACCCTTTAAGCAGAATATTGGCTCATAGTGCTTGATTCCAGCCATAACTCAGAAAGCTCTGGCTGATTATTTGATTTACTAAAAATTATGTAGCTTGGCACGGTGGTGTAGAGGTTAGCACCTCTGCCTCACAGCAAGAAGGTCCTGGGTTCGATTCCCAGTCTGGGTGTTTCTGTGTGGAGTTTGCACATTTTCTCCGTGCTTGTGTGGGTTTCCTTTGGGGACTCCGGTTTCCTCCCACAGTCCAAAAACATGCTCAGTCGGCTGATTGGCTGTACCAAATCTCCCTTAGGTGTGAGTGTGAATGGTTGTATGAGTATTGGCCCTGTGATGGCCTGGTGAGCTGTCCAGGGTGTACCCCACCCTCGCCCAGAGTCCGCTGAGATGGGCGCCAGCCTCCCCATGACCCTAATTGGGATTAAGTGGTTCAGAAAATGAATGAATGAATATTTAATGTCCCTTTCGTTCAACTCAGTCTTCACTTGGACTCATTTCTCACTGGGCTCTGTCTGGATTTGGTCTTGGTCTTCACTTGCACCTGATCTTCTTTGGTCTTATTTTTGACTTGGATTCGAATCTCTTGAGACTTACTCTTGGCTTGGACTCGGTCTCAACTTGGACTTGAACCTCTTTGAACTCATTCTTGACTTGGACTCAAATCTCTTTGGACTAGCTCTTGACTTGGACTCGATCTCGACATGGATTTGAATCTGTTTGGACTTGAATCTGTTTAGACTTTTTCTTGACTTGGACTCGAATCCCTTTGAACTCGCTCTTGACGTGGACTTAGTCTTGATTTGGACTCAGTCTTGAGTTGGATTCTAAATCTATTTGGACTTGTTCTTAAGTTGGACTTTGAATCTCTTTGAAGTCATTCTTGACTTTGACTCAAGTCTCTTTGAACCAACTCTTGACTTGGGCTCAGTCTCAACTTGAACTTAGTCTTGACTTGGACTCGATCTTGAGTTGGACTCTAAATCTTCTTGGACTTGTTCCTAACTTGGACTCAAATCTTTTTTGGACTAACTCTTGACTTGGACTCAAATTCCTCATTGACTTTGACTCTAATTCCTTTCAAATCCCTCTTGACTTGAGCTTAGTCTTGACCTGGAGTCAGTCTTGGCATGGATTTGAATCTCTTTGGACTTGGTCTTGAGGTGGACTCAAATCTCTTGGAATTCCCTCTTGACTTGGTCTTGAGTTGCACTCTAAATCTCTTTGGACTTGCTCCTGACGTGGACTTGGACCTCCTTGAATTAGTCTTTCCTTGGAGTCGAATCTCAGTCCTGACTTGCTCTTGCCGGAACTCAAACCTCCTTGGCTTCATTCTTGACTTTATCTTGGTCTTGTTTTCGACGACGCTGTTCTTGACCACAGCTGCAGTTTATAGCTACGTTTAATGAAGTGAAACATCAGTGAAACAAATTCACTTGCATTATAAACATCCGTTCCTTCGGCGACACCTCTTTTCTCTTTATTCACGGGAGACACAGCTTGTCCCTTTAATGAGAAACTGACAAGTATAAACCCTGAAAAGGTTGTCACATCTGACTGTGCATAAAGTTGCTGGCACTGGAACCTCCCTCCATAGCCGTCCAAAAAATCCTTCGCCTATCAATAATTAGAATCATATGTTTCTGTAGAGGGACGGCACGAGGACGCAGTGTTCAACACGTCCGCCTCACAGCAAGAAGGGTCCAGGCCTCGGAGTGTTTCAGTGTGGAGTTTGCATGTTCTCCCCGTGCTTGCATGGGTTTCCTCAGTGTACTCCAGTTTCCTCCTACAGTCCAAAAACATGCACGGTTGGCTAACTGGCTGTTCCAAATTGCCCCTAGGTCTGAGAGTGAGTGCGAATGGGTGCATACGTGTTTATATACAGCCCTGTGACGGTGTTGCAAGTTATTCAGGGTGAACCCCGCCCTCGCCCAGAGTCGGCTGAGTTGTGCGCCAGCCTCCCTGCGACGCTAATCAGGATTCATTGGCTTAGAAAATGAATGGATGGATGAATGAATGAATGTTTCTATAGATGGTCCATACGGTAGAATGAGGGTACGAATGTAAAGCTGTCCTTTCTGGCTTGTTTATCAAAGATGGAAATCTCAGGGTGGGATCGCGCCTTGCGACAGTCGGCCTGCGTAATTAATATCAAACGATATTTAGGGAACGACAACCTCAAACAACAACTTGAGCTGCACCAGGACGCTGAAGGAGTTTTCCCTATGCCGCTTTTTTTCTCCCAGCGGTCCATGACGACCCCGACATTAATCCGTTATACCTTCATCCTTTTCCATTGGTCTCACTTTCCGACCCATTATGCATACGTATCTTTTATTTCTCTCCCACTCCTTTTGTGTGACGGCTCAAAAAAAGTCCGCACTACTCACATGATCTCCCATGAAGAGCGCTGTTATCTGTAGACTGTCGAGCTGCCAATTTCAATTTTACTCCCCTGTTATCAGACCCCGAAATAAATGCCTCATTCGAAAAGTGGAAATCAAACTGTCTCCGCCGAGCCGATGACTGACGTTGATTGCAAACTAACTATTTAGCACCAGGAAGGATTTCTCTGTGGCTTTTGTCTCTCGCCACCCCTTTCCCCCCCCTGCCTCAAGCTTCATGGCTGTCATATTGCTTTAGCACTCAGGGAAGGTCAAACACCGCTGCCTGAGAGAACGAAAGCATTTCCAAATGATTCAGAACAACAACAATGCATCTTCTTCCTCCGCCCTGCTGGATTGGCTGCACGCTTCGGTGTACTTCGCTTGTCTCGCAGCCAAAAAAAACGTGAATAAATATATTTTATTTATTTTATTTATTAATGTAATCCAATCACTTCATTATTCAAACTGAACAGAAAATGTGGTCTCACAAATATAACAACATACAGCACACTTGCCCTGCGATGGCCTGGAGAGCTGTCCAGGGTGGACTCTGCCCTCACCCAGAGTCGGCTGGGATGGGCTCCAGCCTCCCCGCGACCCTAATTAGCATTAATCGGTTCAGAAAATGAATGAAATGAATGAATGAATGAGTACACACGGGGCAGTGGTGGGCCGTTGGTAGTGAGCTGGATTACCGACCCCGAGGTCCGGCGGTTCACGCCCCACTATCACCAGGTTGTCCCTGCAGTCCCCCCAAGTGCAGCTAACAGGGTTATCAAATGCCGTCTCCATGTCTCTCACTGTCTGTCCAGGGTGTACTCCGCCCTCGCCCAGAGACGGCTGAGATGGGCGCCGGCCTCCCCGTGACCCTAATTGGTATGAAGCGATTCCGAAAATGAATGAATGAATGAACAAACGGTACACTTAGAGCATGTGTATTATTTACTCCCTCTCACTCGTTTCCCAAGCCGCTTAATTCTAACAAGGTCACAGGGAGGCTGATGCCTATCTCAGCCAACACTGGGTGAAGGCAGGGCACACCCTGAACAATACGCCAGACCATTTATACACATCCACATCTAGCAGCAATTTGAAGCAGCCAATTAGTTTGATGTGTATGTTTTTAGACTGTGGGACAAAACCAGAGTCCGCAGAGGAAACCCATGCAAGTATGGGGGAGGACATGCAAACGCCACACAAAAACGCCCCAAGCACGGGAATCGATCCAGGGACCTTCTTGTTGTGAGGCAGACAAGCTATGCCTCCATGACGCCACATTACCTGTTTATTGTTATTTGTTTTTTTAAGAAACCTTACCAGAAAGTGGTGTAAAGTTCACAACCAGAGCACGGCATGGGGCAAGGAAGTTACTAAATAAGTCAGAAGAAAGTGTCCACATCAACAATATTTTTCTATTAATCAGTAAATCCCGTGACCGGGAGTCCATGGGAGCTAATTGGCCGAGCTTTCACAGGAGGGAGGGATGGCATACGCTCACTTCCCTGTCACTCACAACGATCTCCAGCCAATCATGGGCATCCGTGAGCTCATTTGGACGAGGGGTGCGGATAGCGCTTTCCCTTAGAGTGTGTTAGACCCGCCCCCAAAAATACGCATGCGCAGCAGTTCGAAAAGAGCTGGGTGGCTAACAGTGCATGTCACGGAAGGGGGCGTGTACATGCTTTCACCCCTCCCTGGTTGGTGGTGGTCGTGTGACAGGGAAGGCAATACCCGATGGCTGGGAATTGGATACGAATAAATTAGGGAGAACATGAGGGGAAAAAACCCCAAACAATTTTTTTAATTAATTAATGTTCCCCTATAAAGAGCAACCGACAGACATGTGACAGAGTCTTGTACCATATATGGAAGGTGGCCTGACCTCAGGTGGGTGGGTATGTTGTGCAATACCCGATTTTGGATGTCAACGTAGGAACTGGGTCTGATAAGGGTGTGTTGTAGTCAACTAAGCTGTGGGTTTTTTGGGTTCAAGTCCCTGCATGGCCTCTGCATTCTCTCCCTGTGCATGTGTAGGTTCCCTCCAGGTACTTCGGTTTCCTCCTACAGTTCAGAGAGATGCACATTAGGCTAATTAGCTGTTTCAAATTGCCCCTAGGGGTAAGTGTAAGTGTGTTGGCCCAGTGTTGGTCTGGCAAGCTGTTCGGAGTGTAGTCCACCTTCAGGGTGGCGTGTCAGCAGAGATAGGCTCCACCCTCCCCGAGAGCCTGGTAGAATTAAGAGGTTTGGCGAATGAGTGAGGGAGTGAGGGAGGGAGTTGCAATGTGCCAAAGAAATGATAACACACAACTTTCAGCTCAGACCACGGCCATAATGAGCAAGGCCGAGTGAAGTCTAAGCACAAAACATTCCAACAAAATGTCACCGAGCTGGACTCAGCTTCTACAGGCGTGGCTCGAGGAATTACCCAGGCCACAAATCACACCACAGGCTTGCACGTTGCAGCAGTTCAGGTTTTTCCGCAGGTTTCTGAGATGGAGTGATCGCTTATTAAGAAAAGACGATAAATCCTTCTGGTGTCCATCTGCCTGCGTTTCCGCCATACTGTCAGTGAACATTCATTCATTTTCTAAGCCAATTAATCCTAATTATGGTCAAGGGGAAATTGGCGCCTATCTCAGCCGACTCAGAGAGAAAGCAGACTACACCCTGAACAGCGTGACAGGCCATCACAGGGCCAAGACACACCCACAATCACTCACACCCACTTTCACAGATAGGGGCGATTTCGAACAACTAATTTGCCGACTGTGCATGTTTCTGGACTGTGGGAGGAAACCAGAGTACCTGGAGAAAACCCATGCAATCTCCACACTGAAACTCCCCGAGCCTGGGAATTAAACCCATGACCTTCTTGCTGTGACGTGGACACTCTCGCCACTGCACCACCATTAATTATAAATTTCAACAGTGCTTCAGTAATATCTTCGCCACTTACATGCGACAAAAACAAGGTCAAAGAAGCACAAACAAATCAAGGCCAGCTTTCTCACGCTGCCTCACGCCCTTTCTCTTCCCACCTTTTATCCCAAAATTCCCATGCCATCATATTCCGCCTTTCACTGTCTTGTGTGATCTTTTTTTTTTTTTTTTTGTGGCACGGGCCATTCACACGCGCACAAATACACACGCATGACCTCATCGCTGGCGCATTCTCTCCTGGTTTCACCTTGCACCTGTCATGCATTCGTCCAGTTCTCTTTTCCCTCCAGCTATGTTAACATCACTCTTTCTTTCACCCCACCCATTCGCAAGCTATTGTTGTGCACCAGCACAGCGTTTGGCTTAGAACTGATCCAGCATCAGCTTTCACACCCTCAGTACTCACTACAGAGACACACAGCCTGCTCGTAACTAATGGCCCAACAGCTAATGGTTGGTTTCACTCAGTGGTTTCACTCATGTTGCCCATCAAGGAAAGATCTGAATTGGATAATATGCTGCGTTATTGTTACAATAACAAAGCATGGATGGAGATACCACACACCATTTACAGGGGATCAAACTACAGCCTGATAGCAAATTTTAACAAGAGCATTCGGAGAGCGCAAACCTGTGCCGAGCCCAGGAATTCCCCATATTTACATTATTTGGCAGACGCTCTAATCCAGAGTGACTTACAATTACCATCTTTATACAACCGAGCAATTGAGGGTTAAGGTCCTTGCTCAGGGGCCCAACAGTGCTGACAGCGGGGATTGAAGCACTGACCTATGGATCAGTAACCCATCACCTTAACCATTAAGCCACCACTACCCCATAGTTCTGTACTGCAACTTTGTTGTAACACCAAGGGTGCCAATACTTTAAACGTAGGGTTACCAGAGTAATTTCAGAGTGAAAACATTAACAAATTCTGAAAGCACAATAAACAAGAGTACTAGGAGAGCGTAAACCTCCACCAGTCTCAGCAGTGCTCCATATGACCAAAATGTCAAAAATCATCCTGTCTCACAATGTTAAAGAATCCTTTAAAAAATACAGAATTTGATCTGGATCATCTCTAAAATCTAGTAGAGTCTTTTTTGTCCAAAGCCCCGCCTCTGTTAGAGCCCTACGCCAAAAAGGTGCCCATTGCATCGGAGAGTATGTTTAAAGAGCAGTAACCTCCAGAAACAGGCGAGGGGGCCCAGAGTGCACTTGTTGGTGGTGCCATGGAATTCCACTGATTTATGATGTTACTGTACAGTGTCAGAGGATACAAAAGTGGTGGGTCTACCAGTGGTGGGTCTACCTTGTTATCTGGTAAAAAGAAAAACTTACGTTATTCTTCTATTCATCTTCAGTAGATTCGCTGTCCATGGCCAGGTCATGGTGGATCCAAAGCCTATCCTGAGAAGACTGAAGCACTTGTGCCAGAATATCTTGCACTCAGGACAAGTTGCCCCAGCACAACTGCCTGTGTTGGATCAATTTGTTGACTGACACCAGGATTACAACTTCCTCCACCTTTGAGGTGATACAAGTAGATGTAGAACGGCTTGTTTGGGCACAGCTTGCTATCTGAACCCAATTGGTGTCAGGAAGGTTTTCATGTGTTAGCATCTGGGGTATGAAGGCATTTTGCCTGCTTTTGTAGCATTTGTTTTTGTTTTTCCTTCATTGGTTAGCTTGCATGTTGCTCCTCTAGCTTCTGCTTTGTCACCAATTTGAGAGTGACTGTGTAAACACATAGGAAAGTGGGTATGCTCCTGATTGGTGCATAGACAAGATACGCGACTATCAGCCTGGAGATCAGAGGGTTCAGGAACTAATTGGGTGAGCTGTTATGGGAGGAATTCTCCTGTTGCTTACAGTAATCACATGGGTGTCTGTGGTCTCATTCATACAAGTTCCCTTCGAGATTGTTAGGCTTCTCCCAAGTGTGTTATACCCAGCAGATGATAAAGATGCATCATGTGTCATGGAGGGGTGTGTTAGGTGGTGGTCATATGTGATAGGGAGGCAATACTTGATGGGTGGGAATTGGATACAACTAATCTAAGGGAGAAAATGGGGACCCCCCTCCTCCCCCCCCCCAAAAAAAGGAAAGTGGGCTGGACTTACTCAGGGCACAAGTTCTTTCAGGCACTACTTGTTCCTATTGCCCTGAGTTAAAACAGCTCATGTGAGGTGGGAATACACTATGGATGCAATGCCTACGCAATTCATACACTCACTCATAGCTAACGGTTATATAGACTCAACAGTTTGCCAACTGGTGTGTTTTTGGAAGGTGAGAAGAAACTAGAGAACCTGTAGCAAACCACACACAAACACATCCAGAAAATGTGACCCAACGCACAAGCCAGTAAACCGAGCTTGGGATCAAACTGAGAAGCCTGGAGCTGTGAGGCAGAAGTGATACCACGGTGCCTGGTGCCAGCATGTCCTCTTTTGACCTTCTCTTTGCACATATGAGATAATAAACCCAAGATTGTCTCTTCCAGGATCAAATAGGACCGATCCTTCTTTTCATAGCTCTGTTTGATGGGAGTAAAGCAATGCACACTGTGTTCCAAAGAATTATAAAGTGTATCACCTCCCGCTTTTCATCAGCAGTGTTCAAGTGCCCAGGTCATGAATCAGCCACTGGGACTGGTCATGTGTCGCAACAAGATTTGGTATTTTTACTAAATTGGATTACAGCACAGCTTGAACAACATTTGACAAGTTAGGGCTTCTCTGATACGAGCAGATTCACTATCTTCAAGGTAATCAGTGCACTCTCTATCTTAGACAGATCACACCTTACTGCAGTTGGGACATAGGGATTTGAGCTGCTGCGGGTAATTGGGGCAGGATGGAAAAGGAACAGGAACAGAAACACTAATCACGAGTCAAAATTGTCCATTGATGACTGCCCAACCTCCTGCCTCAAGTCACGGCTCACCAAATGTGTATTAGCAAGCAGCCTGGACCCACTCGGATAGGATTTAGCAACTCGGCTGCCTATTAAACCAAGCAGACAGCAGCATAAGATTATTGGGGTCGATTTTTCCCACATATCAGCCAATTATCCCCCTGAGAAAACAGGCAGTACACCTCCATCTGCCAGCTCGACCATATCTAGAGAAGTCCAGGCATCCTTTCCTCCCTCTACCCTCCCACACCCTCCTTCTGGCCCTTGCTCAGCGGCCTCACCTCTTTCCTTTTCTCTAACTAAGTAACTTTAATTGTCCTGGGAAAGTGAAGGCTGGTCCTCGGGGCTCAACGCTCGAGCCGGTAATGAATGTTCCGGCTGAGGGATTAGGTGGAGTCGTGGGCAGCAGAAATGAGACGGGATGTGACAGGGAGAGTGTGTAATCTTCCTGAGTAATGTGTGTATGTCTTAGTATTATCGAGGTGTACTTTGTGAGACCGCGTTGTGAAAGTTTAACAGGACACCATGAAACAGATTTATCAAAATGCACGGTTACCCATCAAAAGGATCAAGCAAGATCTAGTAAGGGTATTTTGGTGAGAAGTTGCACTTCTGAAGTGTACAATCAGATGTGTTTACTGATGCTTCGGTGGCCTTTAATAAAAGTGCAAATGGTTTACATCTGGACCTCACTGCGTAGGCTGCTGCCCCCATGGCCCGACCCCGGATTAAGCAGAAGAAGAGGATGATGATGATGATGACAAATGGTTTACAAGATTAGAAATTACCTGGGGCTCACACTGTGCTCAAAGGTATCATGCTACTTAGGGTACTTTACATTGCTCCTACAAGGAAGCATGGTGGTGTAGTGGTTAGCATGCCACCTAACAGAAAGAAAGTCTTGAGTCCTGGGTTTGAGTCCTGGGCTTGGGTGATTCTGAGTGGACTTCCTCTTGGTTCTTTGGTTTCCTCTCACAATCCAAAGACATGCATTCTAGGCTAATTGTCTTTTCCAAATTGCCCTTGGATGTGAGTGGGAATGGGTGTGTGTATGTGTGTGTGTGAGTGTGGGTGGGTGTGTTGACCCTGCAATAATCTGTTGAGCTGTTCAGGGTGTACTCTACCTTCACACAGTGTCGGTTAATCCTGCTAGAGTCTTGGGGTGGATAGAAGGTTTTCAACTTGCCAGACCATTTGTAGAACCAACATGCACAGCCATTCACACTCAGATTCACACCTAGGGGCAATCTGGAACTTCCAGTTAGCCGAATGTGCATGTGTTGGGACTGTGGGAGGAAACTGGAATACCGAGAGGAAAACTCAGCACACAAAGAACATACAAGTTCCCTCACAGAAGCACCAGAGCCGAGCCTGGAAATCAATGCCGGATATTCTTGCGGTGAGGCGGACATGCTAACCCTACGCCACCGTGCCGCCTGTTATTGTTGTTGTTGTTGTTAATGTACAAAAGCCTTGCATATTAAGTGTGTCTCAATTTGTATGGGAAGTTTTCATAATCCCTTGTCTCCCTCCCCCCCTCCCCCCTCTCTCTCCCCCTCTCTCCCTCTCTCCCCCCCTCTCTCTCTCTCTCTCTCCCCCCTCTCTCTCCCTCCCTCTCCCCCCCTCTCTCTCCCTCCCTCTCTTCCCCTCTCTCTCGACCCC
>JAQNCB010000006.1:2191973-2202013 GCA_030068295.1 Euristhmus nudiceps | reverse complement strand
TCTTTCTTGCTGTCTCTCTCTCCCTCCCCCTTGCTTTCTCTCTCTCTCTCTCTCTCTCTCTCTCTCTCTCTCTCTGTCTCTCTCTCTTTCTCTCTCTTGCTCTCCCCCCCCCTCCTTCCCCCCACTCTCTCATCCCCAGACTCCGGTGGCAGTAGGTCGCCCGACCCTGAGCTCATTCCAAGGTAACTCTTTCCTGTGTGTGACTCCGTACCCCCTGAAACTCCGAGAGCGTAATTATTCTTCACGCAGCGAAACTCTTTCATGTGTTTGTGATCCTTTTTGTGCTCTTATTTTTTTGTGTGAATGCAGGCATGAATCATTTCCCCTTCAGCCAAAGAGCGTTCCCAGCACCGCGCCCCTCTCATTAGAGCAGAGTGAGTTTCCCAACGCTTCGACCAACACAATAACAACAGCAACGCTAACGGATCCTCCAGCGCTCCTACACCTCATCTGCAGTGTGTGTGTGTGTGTGTGTGTGTGTGTGTGTGTGTGTGACCGCAGATAAGAAACAGTAAGTTTCCTTCTCTGAGAAATGAACAGGAAACCCAGAGCTCACTGATCATAAACGTCCAACAGACGTAAAGTTTAGAACGCTTTATAACTGTATAACGCAAACAACCTGCGAGTGAGACGAAGGAGAGAAAGTGGCCCGAGCGCTGCGGCAGGCGGGCGAAAGTGTACAGTCCGGATCCAGACTACGGCTGGGCGATATATATCGTTTCCACATTCTCATCCTCACCAGCCGAATATCGAATATAAATATCACGATTCATCAGAACAGTGTTTTATCGGCGAATCTTGCAGTGACGGCTCTGGGTTACGTCACATGATACGCAGGTCTCACGGTAGACGGCAGGCGGATATAGACCTCATGGGTGGAAAAAACCCACGACAGAGAAACCAGGGGCGGCACGGCGGTGGTTAGCACAGTCGTCTCACAGCAGGAAGCTTCTGGGTTCGAGTCCTGAGCTTAGCGAGGGCGGTTCGGTGTGGAGCTTGTTGTTCTCCCAGCGCGTACATGGGTTTCCTCAGGATGCCCCGGTTTCCTCCTCCAGTCCAAAAAAACACATTTACTTACGGCTAACTGGCTGTTCTTAGTGTGAACAGTTGTCTATGTATTGGCCCTGCATTGGAGTGGCGAGCTACTCAGGGTGTACCCCCGCCTTCGCCCAGAGTCGGCAGAGATGGGCGCCGGCCTCCCGGTGACCCAAGAAGTTTCGTTTTGTCAAATGAATGAAGTGATCACTGCTCAGAGTTTGCGGGGTGGATAATGTCTATCACTCCTCACTCATTTGCCAGGTCACATGGAGGCCGGTGCCCATCTTATCCGACTCTAGGTGAAAGCGGGGTACACCCTGAACAGGTCGCCGCACCATCACAGGGCAAAAGATACAACCATTCGCACTCACAGGTGATTTAGAGCAGCCAGTTTGTCTAACATGCATGTCTTTGGACTGCCGGAGGAAACCAGAGTACCCGGAGGAAACCCACACAAACTCCCTCGCCGAGCCCAGGAATCAAACCCAGGACCTTCTGGCTGTGAGACAGATATGCTAACCGCTACGCTATTGCGCCACATTTATCCCTGTTTACTATTCATTCATTTTCTATGGCGCTTAATCCTTATTAGGGTCGTGAGGAGGCCCATCTCAACCGACTCTGGGCGAGGGTGGGGCACATCCTGTGGAACAGCTCACCAGACCATCTCAGGGCAGCAAACACACACAACCATGTACACATATACACACACCTAGGGGCGGATTGGAGCATCCAGTGTGCATGTGAGAGAGGAAAGCGTCCCGAACCCGGGAATCGAACCCATGTCTGGTTGGGGGGTTGGTGTGGGGGGTGTTAATGTTAACGAGTGGTTTAAAATGGAGAATTAATCAACACGCTGTGCTGTAACGGTGTTTATGCTCTTTTTAATTGTGTTTTTTTTTTTTTGCTACACAGGGAAAGTGTTTGTGACGTACGAAGCCGACAACGAAAAGCACATTAAAGAGGTCATCAATTTTGTGGCCCTGCTGAGGCACAATGGCTTCTACACCCACGTAAGAGCTATTTCACATCGTGGACGCTGGGGAAGGAGAAATAATTCATCTTTTTCATTAAAGCCGCTTTTGTGCTCGAGATCATTCCTTTCTCTCTCTCTCTCTCTCTCTCTCTCGCCAGATTACATCAGCATTAAGCTAACGATGTCCCAAACAGACACTTTAACCTCAGAATGACTTTATAGCCTTAACACTTCCTTGTTTAATTAAAGATGGCGGTTTGAACGGGGAGCAGTAACGCCGCTCTGCGCTCTGTGTGTTTGCAGATCGACATGTTTGAGCAGCAGTTCAGGAGCATCAGTAAGATTGACTTCATGGAACGATACATTACTGAGGTACAGTTGCTTCTTCCATCATCAGATTTGAGTGTTTGAGGTGTGAGTGGTGACATCTCGGAGTGGGAGTGTATTTCGTTGATTTCATGCAGTTCTAAAGCGATCTGGTTTTTTTTGCCTTCGTAGAAAGACTACCTGATCATCATCATCATCAGCCAAAAGTACTTTGAGATCGTGACGAATGCTTCGTCATGTGTGGAGAACGATGAGACGCTCAATACGGTCTACATCCACAAACAGGTGAGCTTTTGTTGCTTTGAAACACTTGTGAAGAGGAGGGTGTTTGTGTACCGTTATGATCTCACGCTGTGATCGTCATAATGCCTCGATTTTGTCTTACAGTTGCAGAATGAATTCATTCAGAACGGCTGCAGGAATTTCAGGTTCATCCCCGTTTTGTTTCCTGGTGCTAAGAGAGTAAGAGCGGTTCATTCACATTTTTATCGTAGCATTTGTATATGTCACAGGTGTCAAACTCCAGCCCACGGGCTAAATCCGGCCCGTTACATCATTTTCTGTGGCCCGCAAGAGCTTTCTGTTAATATGATTATCGTACATTGTTTGCATCAACCGTTACCGTGAAACCTTATTCTTCATCCTTCCACTAGGTGGCAGCAGCCTGTTTCAAGTAAACAGCTAGACTTAAGAAAGTTTGCATGCTAGCTTGTCGCTGTTAAGCGCTTTTACAGTAGATGTCCGGTGATTATTCGGCCCTCGATCACCTTTAACTTCAATAATGTGGCCCTTAGTGAAAATGAATTTGACACCCCTGCTTTATACAAGCAAACCTTGGTTTTCGACCACAATCCGTTCGAGAAGCGATTTGGTCGAATTCCGAATCTACTTTTCCCATCACAAATAATGTAAATGGTATTAATCCGTTCCAAGACGCTATAAAACCACAAATTCCGAAAAAATCATCCTACCGCCACTAGAGGGCGACAACTGCCTGCAAAACAAACTAACAAAAAAATCCAATGGCATGGCATTTTCCCATTACAAATAATGTAAATGGTATTAATCCGTTCTAAGACGCTATAAAACCACCTTTTTTTAAACAGGTTTTATTTATTTAATAATGTCATTTACATATCATATTGTGTATTAAATGTAAAACAACAGGCAAACACGCAAATTCTTAATACAGTACGTTACAGAGTACTATACATAAACAACATAAACAAATGTTTAAAAAAGCAAAGAAGAAACAGTACAGTTAAAACATAAGAACAATAAAAAATAAGAATTTTTACATTTGTGGTGGTGAGCAGCTGGCATACTTAAATGTTGGAGAGGGAGAGGAAGAGGAGGAGGAGGAGGAGGAGGAGGAGGCATGTTTATGGTCGAGCCGAAACAGAACAGACTGTTTCCCCCCCAGCGCGCGTTACTCCTCCCTCTCGGTCTCGTTCTTTCTCGGATTTTCTCGCGCTTTATTCCGTGTTCGACTTCCGAAATGTGGTCGACTTCCTGGACAAAAAGAACTCCGAAATTTTTGGTCGAATACCGATTTGTTTGATGTCTAAGTCGGTCGAAAACCAAGGCTTGCCTGTACGGTACCATGATCAAAATGTATTGATGTTTATCGTTAGCTTTTAGCCGTTTCTCATCTCCAAACAAATTAAGTTCAAAAGGCAGCGGCGGTGGCGTCGTGGTTAGCACGCTCACCTTACAGTGAGAATCTCTGGGTGTGATTCCCAGGACGTCTCTGTGTGGAGTTTGCACGTTCTGCCCTTGCTTACTTGGGTTTCATCGGGGCTCTCCAGTTTCCTTCAACAGTCCAAAAACATGTACAGTATCAGTACTCTACTGGCCTTTCCAAATCAGCCCGAGGTGTGAGTGTGAATGGTTGTGTGGCTGTGTGTGTGTGTGTTGGCCGAGTTGTTTAGGGTGAACCCCAGCTTCACCCAGAGTCCACTGAGATGGGCTCCAGCCCCCCCGCGACCCTATTTAGGATTAACCTCATTAAAAGAAAGCTGCCTGTTCTTGTTTGTGCGATTAGTGTTGAGGTGCGTTAGCGTCGCTAATCCGATGTAACCTCAGTGCCATTGTCGTCCTCAGTGCCATGTTCCTGCGTGGCTCCAGAACACACACATCTTCAGCTGGCCCAGAGACCGAGACGACATCCTCCGACGCCTCATGCGAGTGGAGAAGTACAACCCTCCGCCCATAGGGGAGCTACCCACCATCGTCTCCATCCCTATATAGCGAGCGGAGCGAGACGGTGGAGCGTCACACCTGCGTTTCTGAGCCCTCATCGCTTTTCACCAGGAACCCAATCCATTCTGGAACCACGTGAACCAGGAACTGTAACCGTTTAGCTACTGTTTATACCTCGGAACCTGCATGTTGAGGTTCAGTGGCGTGTAGTCAGCACCCTTTCGCACCTGTTCGCCTCTTGCAGTCCTACGAGTTTGAATCAGAGCAAATTTTGTCGGAGGTGTTGCAGAGCTCAGTGTAGAAATTCTTTCGTTCCTTGTTCGGAAATACGGCGATGGATAATAATGACAGGAGATGTGGAGGCGGTGCTTAATGAGTGACTCGATGATAATAAGGAATAAAATACTTCTCTCTCATGGTTGGTGTTTATTCTCTGTATATGTTTTGTTCTGCAGCGCTACAGCTCTCTACTTTGGCTGAGTTAGGCTCCTCACATTTAAAAAAGCGTTCACTTCCTACATTCAGGACGTAGGAGTCGCTTTCTCACTCGAGTTGATTCGGAGGAAGACTGATTCCATGTCACGCGGACGTTCTCACACCTGAGCGTGATTGTGGTTCCAGTTAGACGGCGTAAATGCTACGAATTCATAAATTGATTGAACTCATTTAAAGTTCTTGGCGAAAGTCACAAAAAGACAAAATCAGCTTCACCAAATTGCCCCCCATCACCTGAGTTTGTAGGGTGGATATGGACACAATGTGCAATCTGATTGGTCAACAGGAAGGAAGTCAAGTGGGTATGGACCAGGGCATACACACCTGCTAAGTTAGCCGTTAGCTAGCTGCATTTTGCACGCATGCTATGACTTTTAGCAGCACTGGCTTACTAATCCGAGGATCAGGGGTTCACATGTCACCACTGTCCCCCCAGTGCCACTAACTGGGTTATCAAAGGCCGGCCTTGTCTCTCACTGTCTGTGGTGAGAGGGATGTAAACGAACCATCACCGCCGTTCGTAAACAGTAGGCCAGTGGGTTGCCGTCTGCATGTTTATGCCCTGCGATGGCCTGGTGAGCTGTCCAAGGTGTACTCTGCTCTCGCCCAGAGTCGGCTAAGATGGGCACCAGCCTCCCTGCGACCCTAATTAGGATGAAGCAGTTCAGAAAATGAATTGATGGTCATCGGAAAGCTATTTTTCATCACAGAAAGTTAAACGGGCTGAATGCTACCAAAGCGCTTGCAGATACATATGAAGGTCCCGCCTTCAACTCCGTCTGTGTTAAAGACCTCAGGTTCCTGGGCCACTCACACCCACCCACCCCTCTCTGTTCCCATCCACAGAGTGAAACTGCCAATGACCTCATCCTCACACCCCTACTGTGTTCAGAGATCTTAACGACTCTGTAACGACCCTGGCCCAGGTGAAACTAACACCTCTTAGGAAGAGTGAGTCCTGAATCACAGAGTATAAATTCTGGTTGCCTGCATGAGTTTTTAGAACTGAAGAAGCTCCCTGGATAGGTAGCAAAGCATCTTCAACCAAATTTCAAGTCCAGTTGACAGAAGAAAACCACACGCTTTGGATACTATGACCTGGATGACCCGAGAATCTTCACAGACACCTCGGGTTGAGATTTCTCTGTACTGACCGAGCCTGTTAACCTGCAACGCAAACCAATCAGACTGCACCATTTCCTCATAGTATATTATAATATATATTTTATTCTATAATGTATAAAAACAGAGAACCACTTCAAAAAAACTCAGGGAGGGGGCTTTGATTATGCAATCCTGGCCTCCAGTCAGGTATTGGTCATGATATTTAAAAGGAAAAACAAAAAAATATGACAACAAAGGAATCATCCGAGATCTTCAGACTCACACGACTGGCATTGACGGGAAACATGATTTTATTTTGTCATGTGTACGATGTTTACGTGTGAAACTGACAGGTGAGTAACGGACACAAATAATCTCCAGCACTCGTTTTCTCTTTTACTTTTCTTTTTGAGAGCGTTTGAAGATGCTGTCAGACAGGATGTGAAAGGAGGAGGCTGAGAAGGCAGAAAACACATTTCTTATCACTTCTCTTTGGAAGAAGAGCAAAATTAGCACTTTTTCTCTTTTTTTGAAGAACAGACTCCGGAGACTCGCTGGGTTTCTTTAAACACAAACGCCGTAAAGACTCATAATGACTTGCGCTGAATCATCTCCACAGTGTTCAGCGGTGAATAGGACTGCAAGAACAAGCAGAATTTACAGCATAATTGTCGGTTATTGCTCATCTTTCTTAACTTCGCACCGAGCTGCGGCAGAAATAAGCAGAAAGAAAGGAAACAGAAAAGGTTTTCGCTCACCGTAATCCAAAACTGCGCCGATGATATCATGCTATTAAGCCTTCGCTAATCAGAGGTACGCTAGCAATGGCTCCAATTGATCGCATTTTGTACAGACTTTTTTTTAATCAGCTTTACTTTTTAGTGCAAAAAGAGGCAACTCCAACCAAACACGAACAGAGTACAGCTAAAGAAAGTATTTTTAGCAAAGCAGATCCTGATGCTGATTGGGTGATTGGTTTTATTAGCATCAAGAAAAGAATTAAATAGTAGCAAGAAAAGAACTGCTTCTGTCACGTGTAACGCAAGAACAGGAAGTAACTTGTCTTGTGGGTGTTTTAGATAATAATCAGGTCACGGTGCACTTCATCCGGAGACGGTCATGGGATTTTTTTTGCGTAGCCGTGAGCAACAAAAACACTGCTACACCATTTAAAACCAGGAACACCCGACCCGAGTCGATCCAAGATGGTGGACAGACAGCTAGCGGTATTTAGGGCCTCCCTGAACTATTTCTTACGGTTTTCGCTACTTGCTAAATAGTGTCGATGTATTCAGCACCACTTTGGCATAGAGCTACAAGAAAATGGGACATGGGTGGATCAGGCTTTTGTCTCCAACCAAACCAGGAAGTGATGGATTATAACACGTTCTTTTGACTTCCTGAGTACAAATGTATAATGAAATGTTGTTTGAAGGTCAAAACTAAATTAATGTATTAATCTATTAACAACCGTGATCTCAAGAACCAATATGGTGCCCGCTTTGGGTTACCCTCAGTAATAAAGGAAAAGAGAGTCACAAAAAATAGCCAGAAATAGCCAAGAGAGTAAAGGAAAAACTCCATAAATATCTGAGATAGCATCAGAAACTGCAGGAAATAGCAGAGGGAGTCCCAAATGCCCCTGCCCCAGTCGCACCCGGAGGCTTATTTCAAAAGAGTTTCCCGAGTGGGCAGGCAATCCCTATCATACAGTCATTTAAAAAATTCTTAAGATTCCAACAGCACCCCCTGCAGTACTGGAGCATGTTTACATTCCTGACTTCATCTTCCTCCAACCAACCTCGGAAACTACAATCAGAAAAGCAAGATTTTTTTCTTGTCTTTCATTCTTTCTCTCAGCCTTTACATACGTTTTCAATATTGTGCTTTCCAGTTCATTGCATAACCAAAAGTATGTGGACCCCTGACCATCACATATACAGTGGAACCTCGAGATACGAAAGCTTCAGTACATGAAAAATTCATTTTACAAAATGATATGCAAAGGGGTTTTTTTTTGCTTAATTTTACAAAACATTATTCAGCATATGAAAGAAACTGAACACAATTTCCCTCATTCCCTTTATGCTCATCACTATGATCCTGCTCTTCCTCTCCAGTCCAGGTGGTGGCGGTAATACACCGCCAAAAAAAGGAAAACAAGAAAAAGAATCCAATGTGTTTTAAGTGTAAATAACTTTAATGTTTCCTGCCATTTATTTTCTGCCATTTTTATTATTTTCTTCGCCCTCCTCCTCGCCACTTTTACTTTCGGACATCGCCTCACTCAAAGGGTAAGGTTCCACATTTTCCTTTTCTTTTTTTTTTGCATTATATTCTATTATCTACTTCATTTACGGGTAGTAATGGTTAGGTTCGGTATACTGAATGATTGAAATGTATTTGACTCTTATTTCATTCTGGTTTTACCCTTATTATAAAATATAATGTGGTATTTTGTAGAGCTTGGAACGAATTAGGGGATTTACATGTAAAACGCGATTCATTATACGAAAAAATCATGACACGAAAGCCACTCCGGAACGGATTAATTTCCTATCTCGAGGTACCATTGTATATATATATATATATATATATATATATATATACACTTACAGAAGCTGCATCGGGACCAGAAGGTTGCTGGTTCTGGTCCCAAACCAGCAGGAAAAATGTGTGATGATAGGGGAGTGAGTGAGCTGCACCGTCCTTTCCTCCACCTTCATGGCTGAAGTGCCCTTGCTTGAGCAAAGCACCTAACCCCCCTACTGCTCCCTGAGTGCCCCAAATGTTTGTGGCAGCCCACTGCTCCGGGTGTGTGTGCTTACTGTTTATGTGTGTGTGTGTGTGTGTGTGTGTGTGTGTGTGTGCACACTTTGGATGGGTTAAATGCAGAGGCAATAATTTCCCTTGCGGGATTAATAAAGCGTAACAGAACTCATCCCTTACATCAATCTAACAAGCCAAGCGTTTTTTCAGCTGTATGTTCCCAGTTCTGCCAGGGGCAAATTCTTTCTTTCTAGCATGTTCAGTCAGGGAGGAGTAGCACGGCAAGACTCTGAACCCCACGCCGTGTCTGTAAACGCACACTCCTCTGTAGCATGCTGTTCGACCGGTGAAGCCTGCAGCGGTTACTTGTGGTTAAAGTTGGAGTTCTGTCGGAATACAGAACAGACAAACAAGCACATCTTTCTGTGGATAGTTCAGAGAAAGAGATTCGACTAAAAATAGCAATTAAAAGGGTTATTAGGGGCAGTACAGTGGTGCAGTAGTTGGTACATCCACCTCACAGCAAGAGGGTCCTGGGTTCATGTCCAGGGTTCACCTCTGGTATTTCTGCACAGCCATTTATATACTCGAAAGTTCTGGGCGAGTTATAGTTACTTAATATTAATATGGTTTCCTCACTTAAAGTCCAAGTGACAAATTGTGCAAATTTCAACTTGTGTTTTATTCCTACCCCACCCTCGCCTGGAGTCGGCTGAGATGGGCGCCGAGCCTCCCCATGTCCCTAATTAAGATTAAGCGGTTAATAAAATGAATGAATGAATGAATGTTTTATTACTGAGGGAATCATGGAAGCAACTTATCTCATATGCCGATATTGGCCTCAGAACCTGACTCTTGTTTGCCAATTCTCAGTTTTCAACAATTCATTTCTCAATAAAAAAATAAATCTAGAAATTTGATATTATTCATATCATCAGATGAGGTAGTCAAGACATGATGTGCAAAATTTTAAGTGATTCTGTTGAATGGTTTTTGAAATCCAGTGGAACCTCGAGATATGAAAGCTTCAGTACATGAAAATTTAATTTGATGAAACGATATGCAAAGGTTTTTTCGCTTCATTTTACGAAAAATTATTCAGCATACGAAAGAAACGGAACACAATTTC
>JAQNCB010000006.1:1932455-1942741 GCA_030068295.1 Euristhmus nudiceps | reverse complement strand
GGATGGAGAGAGAGTTGGATGGAGAGAGAGTTGGATGGAGAGGGATGGAGAGAGAGTTGGATGAAGAGGGCTGGAGAGAGAGTTGGATGGAGAGGGATGGAGAGAGAGTTAGATGGAGAGGGATGGAGAGATAGTTGGATGGAGAGAGAGTTGGATGGAGAGGGATGGAGAGAGAGTTGGATGGAGAGGGATGGAGAGAGAGTTGGATGTAGTGGAACGGAGGAAGAGCTGGATAGAGAGGGAAGAAGGAGTTTAAAGGGGACCTGTGGTGAATTTGCATTACTCGCCCTTTAAAACGATCACGCATGACATCAGCGGTTCCATCAGGAAACGTCACTCCTCGCCTCTTGTCAAGTACGCACGGGTCCTGCTGCACTTCTATTACCGCTACGCATGTGCAGAGACATGGCGGTTCCAGCCCTGGTAGTGACGCGAACCCATTGGCTGGGCTGCGTGCAGCGGACACCAGTCTAAGATACCACGCTATTGGCCAGCGCTGGGCCGTGTGTCACCGGGAAAATGGAGGTGTACAAAGCACACAGCTGCCAAGCAAACAGGTGGGAAACATCACATCGGCGCTGACCGTACCCTGAAAACGTTTCCTTTCAGTATTCTGCGAAGACCACGGCAACCTGACCTGTGATCGGCGTGACCTCAAAAGAGAACCACCAGGCATGAAGCCCGAGCTTTTACATCTAAAACCGGACGCTGTTCCTTCATAAAACCTCAGAAAAAGTCAAAGCCTGATGACGGACGGGAGCAGCGCCTTGCCAAAAGGAACCAGTAAAAGCCTTTAGTACGAGGGGAGTTTCAGCACCAAAAATGTTGCTCGCTGCTTGTTTACTTGTGCTAGACGACCCGACCCAAAGCTACCGGGTTGCTCTGAATTGGTTCAACCCCAGCTAATAATCCACGGGATATAATTATCCAGGTTTTTGGTTTTTATGGTCATTTATGTTGAAATAAGCTCAGTATCACTTAAACATTTTACATTATGCCTGAATGATGTTGTGAAATTGTTAGTTTTTTAATATAGCAGGAGTCCGAGTCCGAGGTTCTCAGCTGGAAAAGGGTGGAATGCCCCCTCCGGGTCTGGAATGAGGTCCTGCCCCAGGTAGAGGAGTTTGAGTATCTCGGGGTCTTGTTCACGAGTGAGGGAAGGATGGAGCAGGAGATCGACAGGCGGATCTCTGCAGCCTCTGCTGTAAGGCGGAGCTTGTACTGGTGCGTCGTGGTGAAGAGGGAGCTGAGCCGCAACACAAAACTCTCAGTTTACCAGTCGATCTCCGTTCCAACCCTCATCTACGGTCACGAGCTTTGGGTAGCGACCGAAACAACAAGATCGCGGATACAAGCGGCTAAAATGAGTTTCCTTCGCAGGGGGCCGGGGCTCTCCCTTAGAGATAGGGTGAGAAGGTCAGCCATCGGGGAGGAGCTCAGAGTAGAACCGCTGCTCCTCCGCGTTGAGAGGAGCCGGTCGAGGTGGCTCGGGGATCGGGTTAGAATGCCCCCTGAACGCCCAGAGAGTTATCAGTGTATACGCTACGTAAAGATCCTGTATGACCTTTGTTTTTGGTTAGAGGTGGCGAAACCTGAGCTGTTGTTCGAAGTAAAGAGACGGTAGCTCTAGATGTGGAAGTTAGTACTGAGCACTGAATCATGGGTATTCTCACGTATATCGTATATACTCATACTCTGAGGCAAAGCGGAAAGAACAGAGGTCAGCCCCACTGCCTGAGCTCTCATGGTCATGATTTAATCGAGTTCATGATGTGGAACGTTCAAGAAAATCCTTAGTATCCTCAAAAACAAGTGATTTCCAACCAGAAACAGAGCTCCAAAGCCGGGTAAAGTAGCCGTGTTCCGGAACAATTTTCTCCATCCTGCAGGCAGCAAGGAAGCCAGAGAATTTTCTATACGTTATCACTCTTGAGAAACAATCATGTCTGAAGAGGTTTGATTAAAGCTGTTAAGGGCTCTGAGAGTTCATTATACACAGCGGAAAATCATAAATGGAATACAACAGCTGTGTGATGCAGTAAACACTGCCATCAAAAAGGGCCATCAATGTGCAGGAGTCCTCATCTCAATCATCACCAGCAAAAGAGAGAGAGAGAGAGAGAGAGAGAGAGAGAGAGAGAGAGAGAGAGAGAGAGAGAGAGAGAGAGAGCTGGATGGAGAAGGATGAAGAGACAGCAGAATGGAAGGTGATGGAGAGTGAGCTGGATGGAGAAAGAGCTGGATGGAGAAGGACAGAGAAAGAGTTGGATGGAGAGGGAATGGAGAGAGCTCGATGGAAGGGGATGGAGAGTGAGCCAGATGGAGAAAGAGCTGGATGGAGAGGGATGGAGAGAAAGAGCTGGATGGAGAGAGCTGGAATGAGAAGGATGGAGGGAGAGCTGAATGAAGAGAGATGGATGTAGATGGAAGGAGAGAGCTGAACAACCTGTGTTGGGTATATGGACACGCGCTGAAGCTCTGGCTTTCAAATTTGCTGTTTGTTTTACACTGGCATGCTATGAAAAGTTCCTTTCACTGGGAGCACAGTTAAGGTTCTAATCAGAACCTCTCTCTGTACAGAACCTCTCTCTGTACAGAACCTCTCTCTGCACAGAACCTCTCTCTGTAACCCTTTTCCGCTTTGTAAAGAAAGCTGAAGTGTTTGAGGCGCAGCGGTCGGTGAAAGGGTTAACATCCAGTCTGTCTCTGAGGGACATGATTTGCATTCTACAGGCGGTTTCCTGAGTTCCAAAGCAGGCACACACACACACACACACACACACACAGAGATGACTTCAAATGTCATCTCTGGAAATCCACTCCATCCTTTTTTCCTGCTGTTCCTTCGTCTCAGTCAGCGCGCCTCTCGCTACAGGACTTGCAGAACCGCATATTCAGCAGAACTCAAACACTTCCATACTGATGCGCTCGAGGTTCCTGCTGCTTCAGGGTCACAAACCCTTTTATACCTTCATGTTCTCCCCGGGATTTCATAATAAACCCAGTTGCCAGTTCTGCTGATTTGATTGGATTTTGTTGAGAACCAGCTCTCCGGAGAGCCGACAGTGACATTTTCCCTCATCTTTATTATTTCCATCATGGCTCCATACACAGCTGCTCGGCCTCCAAAACGAGGACGGCTGCAGAACCCACTGCTTTATTCCTGTAATAATTTGAAGATCATGCACCCGGGGAAGAACCTGCCCCATCATAGAGAACAGTATTAAACCTTCCTTGTTTGGGTTCAAATCCAAGTACCAGCAGAGATGAACAATAATACCACAAAGTGCTGTTAGCGCTATCTTCAGAGGAGGCTATATTTGAAACAATAACTGTCTCCTAAAGTGAGGATTAGGTTTCTGAAGCAATTAGAAAAGGCCCTGAAGCGATAAAAAAAGAGACCGATCAGTTA
The DNA here is from genome assembly GCA_030068295.1 of Euristhmus nudiceps. Classification (NCBI taxonomy): domain Eukaryota; kingdom Metazoa; phylum Chordata; class Actinopteri; order Siluriformes; family Plotosidae; genus Euristhmus; species Euristhmus nudiceps. The sequence goes on along the minus strand of JAQNCB010000006.1, from coordinate 1,939,329 downwards.
CAGAACCCTTCCAGAACACATCGCCTTCCCGAAAATATCTGATAGGAAATAAAACAATTTAAAAAAAACCCCCACACTTTTAACTGCATAAAGCTAGCAGGTTCCATCAAGTACCTCAAAGGGTCCTTTGGTGCTGTCCATAATCAGTTCTAACTTGCAGTGTTCAAGAACCCATCATGAGGAAACCATTTTCAAAAGTGGCTGTTGAGTTTTAGGTGGAACCACACCTGCATGAACGATCTCCAGCATCTTTGGACAAAATCTTTGGCAAAACTGAAATGTGTTTGTTTTAACCATCTCACCTTAGAACCAGAGTCTGAGGAGACTGGGTTCCTCAAGGAGTCTTCAGATGGGAAGTCGTTTTAGTGTTCTAGAACCTTTCTGCGGGGCAGTGGTGACCTGGTGGTAGGGTGCTGGATTACTAATCCCAAGGTCGGTGGTTCAAGCCCTACTATCACCGGGTTGTCCTTGTTGTCCGCCAAGTTCTGCTAACTGGGTTCTCCTTGGCCGGCCGTGTCTCTCCCTGTCTGTGGTGAGAGCGATGGAAAAGAACCAACGCTGACTTTCATCAAGAGGAGCTGCATAGCCGTCAGCGCGTTTCTGCCCTGTGATGGCCTGGTGAGCTGTCCAGGGTGTACTCTGCTCCAGAGAGACAAAGACCCTCCACCGTGTTCTAGGTCGACCCTGGGGTCTCTTCTCGGTTGTCACGCCCGAAACCCCACACCAGGGTGAACCATATGCCCGAGCCACTTCAACTGTATCCTCTCAACGCAGAGGAGCAGCGGTTCTACTCCAAGCTCCTCCCAAATGGCTGAGCTTCTCATCCGATCTCTAAGGGAGAGCCCTGCCCCCCCGCAATGGAAGCTCATTTCAGCCGCTGGTATCCACGGTCTTGATCTTTCGGTCGCTACCCAGAGCTCGTGACCATAGATGAGGGTTGGAACGGAGACCGACTGGTAAATCCCTCACTCGTAAACAAGACATAATACACAAAACATAATAGTGAAAAAGTTAAGGGAAAGGCCGCAAGCTCACTACCGACTCCGGTTTGGGACATGGCCTCTGAAATCACGCAAGCTGATTGGTCGAGACGAATTTTCCAGTATTCGTGTTAACACATGAAGAAGAAGAGGCTGGGATCCGAATCCGAGTCAGTAGCGACCCCTCGTGGCATTTTCCTGAACTTTCCCCCTATTTTTCCTTATTTTTTAATTTTTCGATGAATATTTTTAAAAAATCCGCGTTGCACTGAAGCCGCAGAACCTGAAGCGCGATATAGCGAGGGATGACTTTAACACTCTTTGTGGAACGTCTTTGAAGTCATTTTATTTCATTTTTCTTTTCTCTTCCCCCCATATTTTTAGTTTTTCCCAGCCATCAAGTGTTACTTCCCCATCACAGAAGACCACCACCAACCAGGGAGGGGCGTACCTCCCCGCGATATACGATGCTGCCACCAGCCTCTTTACGCACTGCTGCTCATGCACATTTAGAGGCACCTTAACACACTCAGAGGGAAATGGCTATCCGCCCCTTTTGTACAAATGAGCCCACATTTGCCTACGGATTGCCTGGTGATCTCTGTAGGTGCCCGTGAGAGCCCAGCTAATTAGCTCCCGTGGACTCTGGGTCGTGGATGGCTGCAGCATCAACATGCATTCAGACTTGTGACCTCCTGGATGATAGTCCTGCGGAACCGCTCGAGACAAGCAGTGCTTAGGTACAATGTCTCTCCACAGCATTCAGGACATTGTGTCCATGCGCTGCTTGTTTCGAGCCACAGCCCTTATCAGTGACCCCGCACACCCTCACCATGGACTCACTCCCTGCTGGCCTCTGGGAAGAGCTTCTGGAGCATTTGGTGCAAGACCACCAGGTTCTATAACAGTTTTTTCCATTACGCCATCAGACTGGTGAACTCGCAATAAAAACTGCTGCTCATATCAGATAGATATACTGGTATGTGCATGCATATGTAAGATACTGGTCACCATGTGTTTTGTGCATCCTGTCATAACTTTCAAGTTTACTTCCTATCATAGATCAACATTGTTCATCCTTACAGAATAATTCATGGGTATGTAATATATTTAAGTGATACAGATGCTTATTTTTTTCATATAAATGACCAGAAACAGCACAAAACTGGTGATTTTATCCCACGGATTACTAGCGGAGGCTGAACTGTTGGGCTTCGCAGTCATTTTTCCCTGGAAGTGATGTCAACGCGTTAACGTCTCTTGTGGAGGCGGTGAGACTTCACATTCTAGTGACTCCGAGGACGAGAACGCTGCCAGAGATGAGCTTCACGGTGAATCCAAAATGGTTTACGCCGCTAACGTTTTGCCGAAGCGGCTTTCCTGTGGTCAGTCGGTTCAAGAACAAAAATAAATGTTTTCCGTGATATCTGCGCTTGTTGTTTGTTTGTGCGGCTCAGAGCTGGAAGATAATGCGTTATGATGCTCGAGGTCAGTGACGCAGCCCAGCCAATCCAACGCGTTCATGTCACTACCAGGCTGGAACAGCCAATCAGAAAGGCAACATGCCTCTGGACACGCCTAGATTCGTCGCACTCGCACGCACTTTCAAAAGTGGCAAAGACTGATGTTGCTGGAAGGAACCACTGATGTCATACCTGATCGTTTTAAAGAGCGAGTAACACTAATTCACCACAGGTCCACTTTAATACATGGTACATTATAAAAATATAATTTTTTAAATAATTCATTCATTCATGCTGTAAGCTGCCTAATGCTGATTAGCGCTGCGGAGAGGCTAGCAGTCATCTCAGCCAACTCTGGGTGATGGCAGAGTACACCCTCAACAGCTCTCCAGGGCATCACACACACAACCACTCTCACTCAGACTAACACCGATTGGAACAGCTAATTAGCCTTCTGTGCATACTTTTGGGCTGTGGGAGGGAACTGGAGCACCCGGAGAAAACCCACTAAAGCACGGGGAGAACATACAGGACCGTGAGCGGACGCGCTGACCGCCGCACCGCCAGTATAAAAACTAATGCGCCACTGTATAAAACTCATTCATTTTCCAAACCGCTTACCCTAATTAGGGTCACAGGAAGGCTGGCGCCCATCTCAGCCGATTCTGGGCGACAGCCGGGTAGACCCTGGATACATGGGATATTAAGCCGTACGGCCGTCTCCTGGATGTTAAAATGTATGGCGAATGCAACGTTATGCAAAAGTGAAACTGAACCCACGGATCTGCTCCGTGACTTGGATTTGTTGGAAAATTGACCGGGTTCTTCCTTGTCCCATGCGCCGCCATTCCACCAAAGTTCATGGAAATCGGGTTGATGGGTTTTAAGGAATCCTTCTCACAGCCAGACCGCACCGGGACATGGCACCAAAAATATAACAGTCATAGTAAAGGTAATTAAAAAAAAAAAAACAAAAGCAGCATTTCCATTTTTCATTCATTTTCTGAGCCTTAATTCTAATTAGGGTCGCGGGGAGGCTGGTGCCCATCTCAGCCGACTCTGGGCGAGGGCAGGGTACACCCTGGACAGCTCGCCAGGCCATCGCAGGGCAAACACTCACGCGACCATTCATACACTCACCTAAGGGAGGTCTGGAACAGCCAATCAGCCTACTGTACATGTTTTTGGACTGTGGGAGGAAACTGGAGTACCCGGAGGAAACCCACACAAGCACAGGGAGGACATGCAAACTCCACACAGAAACGCCCAGGCTGGGAATCGAACCCAGGACCTTTTTGCTGTGAGGCGGACTTGCTAACTGCTACACCACCGCGCCGCCATTTCCATTTTTATTTATTTGTTGTTTTTTTTAACAGCCCACAAGACCAAGTGCTTGTTTCCTCCAGGCTTGGTGAGTTCACCGGTCAAAGTTAATGTGAGGCCAACAACAAATGGGCATCTATCACTTCCTGAGTCGTTTCCTCTTCAGGCGGTCCACTTTTCCGCTCAGTGAAGTTTAGCCCCGTATTTCTCTGACTGCTGCTTACGCTCCACAGTTCCTCCGTACCACCGTGGTTTGGGCTGAAAGGGCACAACATGCAGTTGAAACTGTAAACATTGGTGCCTGGCCGGTATGGTTCACTGACAACCGCTGGACGATCAGAACAACTGAATGGACGCCAAGAGGATGGAGAAGATCACCTGGGCGACCCAAAGCAAGATGGCGCGACGACCTCACTCAGAGCAGAGGGACAACATGGACAACCATCGCAAAGGACAGAGTGTGCTGGAAGAAGTCCAGGGAGGGGTTCCTCGCTCATGAGTGATTTCACTCGAGATACAGATACAGATACAGGCGTAACTGCGACGCAGTGGTTAGCACGTCCGCCTCACAGCATGAAGGCCTGGGTTCGATTCGAATGGGTGGAGTTTGGATCTTCCCCTCATGATTGCATGGGTTTCCTCCTGGTACTCCAGTTTCCTCCGACACTCCAAAAACATGTAGGGTCGGTTAATGAGCTGTTCCACATCACCCCGAGGTGTGAGCGTGACTGCGAATGGTTGTGTGTGTCGACCCTGCGATGGTCTGGCAAGCTGTCCAGCGTGTTCTCCGCCTCCATCCAGAGTTGGCTGAGATGGGCTCCAGCCTCCCTACAGCACTGATTAGGATGAAGCACCTTAGAAAATGAATGAATGAGGAGATGGATGAATGTTTGCACCTCTTCCCGATTGGAAAGATATCAGAGCAAGCGAGACGTGTCCGTCAGCGGAAACTACGGAATCGGAAAAATAAAATAATAAAATAAATTTAATTTCATCATTAAAAAAAAAAAAATGACTCGCCGTTATCTGTTCATTATCCTTTATACTTTATATGGAGATAATAATGCCGGTATTGTAAACATGCATATTAATGTTCGTCTTTGATGTGTGTTTGCTAGCTCATGTTAGCTTATTTAATCAAAGACTAAAGTGTATTTTGGGCCAGACAGGGAGCGGGGCTTACTGTTGGTCTTCACAGATGCTATTGGACACCATGGGAGTAATCAGGTGTCTGTGTATCCCTTTATCATTCATTTTCTGCACCGCTTAATCATAATTAGGGTCGCAGGGAGGCTGGCGCCCATCTCGGCCAACTCTGGGCCAGGGCAGGGTACACCTCGGACAGCTCAGCAGGCCATCTCAGGGCCAACACTCACACAAACATTCACACCTACGGGAGGTCTGGAACAGCCAATCAGTGCATGTTTTTGGACTGTCGGAGGAAACCGGAGTACCCGGAGGAAACCCATGCAAGCACTGGGAGAACATGGAGACTCCACACAGAAACGCCCAGGCTGGGACTCGAACCCGGAACCTTCTGGCTGTGAGGCGGACGTGCTAGCCATTACACCGCCATATAACATGTATTTGTCTGTCATTTTGCTTCTTCGTTCTCTGATCTGCTGCCAGTCAGTGTCTTGTTCCCTCCGTCATCTCACCAGGATGGATGTAATCGCCCCTTTAATCTCCCCTCCTCTTTCGTCTCACCTCCTCTGTGCTGTAAATCATTCCAAATTAAGAGGCATGCCCTGCAGGATGCTCCCACAGGCCGAACATCTTCCAACGCCGAAGCCCCTCTGATGCTACGCCGAAGACGTTTAGGTCGGTACAAAGCCACGCTGAGCTCCTCGTTTGCTCTCGGTGTGGGGGAGCGATGATGAAGGAAGCTTGTGGCGGAGAGTGGAAGGGCGTGCGCCTCGAAGCTCAGAGATTTCAAGAGTCCTGGTGGATTTAACGGAGGAAAACAATCGCTGCATGTTAATGCGTCTCATCTTGCCGCGACACCGTGGATGCTGTTTCCAGAAAAGAGGATTGCTTTTTTTTTTTTTTTTTTTTTTTTTTTTTTGCTTTGTGGTTTATTTTATAAAACCATCACGCTATTTGATAAAAGTTGTGATGCCGTAGCGTTTTTTTTTTTTGTTTTTTTTTAAGCAAATTATATTTTAACACAGTTCCTCGTGCTGATAAACTACTGAAGGCTAAGCACGATCCTCTGAACACATTCTGGCAGCTTTAGTGAATAATTGAATCCTCGCCCTGTCGCTACGCCTTTTAATCTCATCCTCTTTGAAAGTGCGATGCTATGAGCAGACGCTAACCCTCGGCCCGCGCTGTGCGGATGCTGAAAATTACCTCAATTTCTTCCGTGATAAATCATACTTCCCCGAATTGAAGCATTTCAACCGGTACCTTGGAAGCTGTTGGCATTAATTATTCACCAAGTATTCGACTGTGTTGATGCCCTCTGCATTCTGATTGGTCAGAAGGTGTTGATGTTGTTGATGCTTCTTTCACAGAGGCACAAGTTCACGTTCCTGTAACGTTAGAAGTGGGCCTTGCGAGGATGATGTGAACGTACAGATGGAATTTTGAACCGGTTTTGAACCTACAAATTGCGGATTTACTTCTGGGACTCAGGTGGGAACCATCCGGGAGGAGCTTGGAGTAGAACCGCTGAGGGTGTTGAGAGGAGCCGGTTGAAGTGGCTCGGGCATCGGATTAGAACGCCTTCTGGTGGAATGTTTCGGCATGTGCGAGCAGGAAGAGACCCCAGGTTCGAAAAATAAAAAAATAAGGAAAAATAGGGGAAAAGTTCAGGAAAATGCCGCAAGGGGGCGCTACTGACTCTGATCCTGATCCCAGCCTCCTCTTCTTCTCCTGTTACACGAATGCTGGGAAATTCGTCTCGACCAATCAGCTTGCGAGATTTCAGAGGCCGTGTATCAAACCGGAGTCGGTAGTGAGCTTGCACCCTTTCCCTTAACTCTTTCACTATTAAATAGGGAAAGGCCGCAAGGTCACTACCAACTCCGGTTTGGGACTCGGCTTCCAAACACATTTCTTACACTTTATTTACATCTATGTACAACTACATGTATGTATTTTATA
>JAQNCB010000006.1:1862815-1875387 GCA_030068295.1 Euristhmus nudiceps | reverse complement strand
TCACCATGTAACAATGTAAACATATAGAGAACAGTGTATATGTATGGATAGATGGATGAATAGATGGATGGATGGATGGATAGATGACTGGATGGATGGATGGATGTTCACCATGTAACAATGTAAACATATAGAGAACAGTGTATATGTATGGATAGATGGATGAATAGATGGATGGATGGATAGATAGATGACTGGATGGATGGATGGATGGATGGATGGATGGATGGATGGATGTTCACCATGTTGCAATGTAAATGTACAGAGAACACTGTATAAGGGCGGGCGGATCAGTGGAAGAATGGATCGACAGAGATGAATGGTTAGGCAGATGGATGGATGGATGGATGAGAAAATGGATGGATGTTCACCATGTAATAATGTAAACATATAGATATCAGTGTATATGTACGGATGGATGAGTGAATAGATGGATGGATGGATGGATGGGTGGGTAGATAGATGCCTGGATTGATTGATGGATGGATGTTCACCATGTAATAATGTAAACATATAGAGATCAGTGAATAGATGGATGGATGGATGGATAGATGAATGGATGGATGGATGGGTGGGTAGATAGATGCCTGGATGGATGGATGTTCACCATGTAATAATGTAAACATATAGAGATCAGTGTATATGTATGGATAGATGGATGGATGAGTGAATAGATGGATGGATGGATGGGTGGATGGATGTTCACCATGTTGCAATGTAAATGTATAGATTACGGTACACTGAGACTATATAAATTTATATTCCCATGACACACTGTGTGAAGAGCGCACCCTCCCTGATTCTTTCCCTCCAGTCAAAATTATTAAAAAAGAGAAAGAAAAAGACACATTTCAGGTAAAACTAATCCCAGTGCCATGGCCTTCCCTGACCAGAATTATTATTATTCACAAAAATGAAACCCTTCACCATCTGGGTAACATAAATCTGAATAACAAAGAACAAAATCCCTTCCAGGCTTGCACACTATCACAAAATAAGCATCGCCGTCCCTGTTCCCGCCTCTCAGCTCGACTTCTATCGTCCCTCTCGTCTTTCCCAGCTGTATTGTATCACCATTGCAGTACTTGACATTTGTGCAGGTAATATAATGAGACCTGCTCCTGTTATTCTGAAGAAAGAAAGAAAAAAAAAACGAACACATTTTAAGGTAGGGCTATTTTTCACTTGACATTTACATGCATTAATACCTGATTAGCTCGCATTTTAGCACAACAGTTCATTCTCCGCTTGGTAGAAGGAAGCTTTAGTTTGCACCGCGGCATGTAAATTCATTTCACCCCAGAAATGATTTTGTGCACGCAGCGGGGAAAGGGTCGAGAGGTGTTTGAAGCATGACTATTTTAAAGACATCATACAGAGCGGGATTAGCTCTGCCGAATTACTAATCAGTCCATCTGAACTTTGATCTCTGTTTACCTGCTGTTTATCTGTGTTTTTCTTTAAGATGGAGGGGTGATAACCATCAGTTTCTCGCTCGCTTGTACAATGAGTCATGATTGGCAAACGCTCTTAAGAATATTAAAGCCATAATTGCAATCACAACGTCTTCATTTCTTTCACAAGGTACAGCAGGGTTTAACCCACCGATACAGGAGATGTAAATACAAAGATATATTACATATCCATGTTCTCCTCATGCTTGTGCGGGTTTCATCTGGGTATTCTGGTTTCCTCCGACAGTCCAAAGACATGCACATTAGACTAATTAACTGTTCCAAATTGCCCCCAGGTGAGAGTGTGAATGGATGTATATATGTTGGCTGTGGAATGGTCTGGTGAGTTGTTCAGGGTGTACTCCGCCCACGTCTGGAGATGGCTCCACTTCTGCTCAAATGAAGACAGGTCCAGTTCATTCTCAGCCCATGACTTGTTATAATAGTCTTTAGGCTTACAAATCAAAAGGAGGCTCCTGAGTGGTGCTGCATCATCAAGGTGAGCGACTATTAACCCGGAGATTGCAAGTGCGATTCCGGGTGAATACAGACAGCCGTCCATAACCAGGAGTCCATGGGATTATTGGCCAAGCTCTGATGAGAGGGAGCTCACTCACTGCGATCGCCAGCCAACCGTGGGCTCTGTAGGCTCATTTGTATGAGGGGGAAGATATCGCTTTCCCTTCGAGCGTGTTAGACCACACCCAGTTGCAGTTCGAAAAAGTCGCCCCTCCCTGGTCGGTGGTGGTCGTGTGATAGGGAAGGCAATACCTGATTGGTGGTAATTGGATACGAATAAATTAGGGAGGAAATGGGGAAGAAATCCCAAAATAAATCAACAAAGAAGGAGTCGAGAGGTCGAGAAGGTACATGGGTGCACTGAGAGAGGACATGAAGTTAGTTGGTGTGGGACAAGAGGATGTGGAGGACAGGGATGGATGGAAACAGATGATTCGTTATGGCTACCCCTGAGGGGAGGAGCCGAACCGGTAGAAGTAGTAGTCGAGAGGTCGAGAGGAGCCTAATACGGGGTTTATATCTGTCACATGATGCAGCAGATTTGGATATAAATAGAATTGTTGAATACGGGGACGTGGATACGAATAATACCTACGGTATCGGGGTTTAGGGAACACAACAGTTCTACTGTATGCCAACTTAACTCAGGAATATGGCCAAATAAGGAAACATGTACTGGAGCCCTAAACTCCTGTAAATCCAACACATCAATCCTACAAAAAGCAAAGCAGATCCCTCCAGAGTCCAGAGTCAAAGTCCCGAGTCGACCACCATGTAAAGCCATACCAGTCAAATCAATCGACTTTTCCCAGAACTTGATTCGTTCTGCACTGGAGTCTTTAATCAGACTCTCACTCGGAACTTGTTTATCTTTATGGGGATTTTCAACTTTGTTATTTAAGACTTGAAGCAGGACTTGCTTAATTTTGTTTGGAACTTGGGGCTGATCTGTGTTGCCATTTTAGGCATCGTCCGTATTTGTTCCGGACGTGATTCAGGACTTACTAATCTTCTGTATGAGGCTTGATTTGATTGACTGAAGTCCGTGATGGTTGGATCCAATGATGCTCCTGTCTCTGACTTGGACCTCTGGAACTCCGTGTAAAACGTCATCTCATTTGCAGAGCCACTTTTTCCTGTGAGGGTTACAGGGAGGCTGGAGCCCAGGGTACACCCTGGAGAGCTCTCCAGTCCATTTCAGGGACGGCATAGACACAAGCATTCACACTAACACTCGCACCTTGGGGCGATCTGAAACAGCCAGTGAGCTTAATAAGCATGTCTGGTTTGGAACTCTGGGAGGAAGCCAGAGTATCCGGAGGAAGGCACAGAGAGAACACACAGAAACTTAAGCTCTACCTCTTACCCGGTGTATACCGTGCACTACTGACATATCATGCACCCTTCTGTGTATATGAGGATAGATGTATCTGTGTATAGAAGAAACAGTATAAACAGTATAAGTGGTACAGATAATGAATGAATATTTCTGTCTCCTTAATCTGGATTTCACTCTGATCCTAATTCATGATGTTCTAGAGCCTGTGGAACTTCATTCATTCATCTTCTAAGCCGGTCAATCCTGAAAAGTGTCACGGGGCGACCATCTCAGCTGACTCTGGGTGAGGGCCGGGTGCACTCCGGACAGCTCGCCAACCCATCGCAGAGCCAACACATGTACAACCATTCAGTGTCACAGTCACACCTAGGGGCGATTTGAAACTGCCAGAAACAGCCGTCTGTGCATGTTTTTGGACTCTGGGAGGAAACCGGAGTACCTGGAGGAAGCCTGGGCAAGCATGGGAAGAACACACCGAGCCTGGGGATCAAGCCCGAGACCTTCTTGCAGTGGGGCAACTGTGCCAACCACTGCACCACCGTTCCACCCCCCCGTGGAACTTGTTTAGCCTAATTTCAGGCTCAGGTCTTTATGTGATACTCGACATGGGTTTTTCTTTGATTACTTGGCATTTAAGTTCGGATTTGACTTCATTTCTTGTGACCTACATGTTCTTTTTTATTTGAGATATGACTTCACACAGGACGGAACTAAGGCCTCGTCTATCTTTATGGCTCTCATGGGACTCATCTGAGTTTACTTGGGACTTGTTGATTTATGGGAGGAACTTGATTCTGAATTTTCGTGCCTTTACTTGGAATGTGCCTCTCTTGATCTAGGACTTGAATTAGGACTTGTCTGTCTTTGTGTGGAACCTGGGACGTCTCTGTCTTGGTAGTTTCAGAGTGGTTTGCATTTGAGACTTTGATTCAAGACTGGCTAATATTTTACAGAGGACTTGTTTTGGGGCTTGTCTCTTTTAACTTAGAACTTGAAAAGTCTGGGTTTATTTTAGGACATGTCTGTATTTACTTGAGGCTCAAGACTTAAACCTGGGGTCGGGAAATTATAAGCTGAATACACAAACTGTTATATTGGTTGAAATGGTTTTCAAACGTGCCCTGAACCACTAAAAATGACGGTGGTGTGGCTCAACCATTGTGAGCTGTTGGTGAAATCACAGGGTGAAGACAGGCCTCGGACTGAGGCAGCTCTGAAGGCGTGAACACTGTGTAATCACTGTGTGATCACCACCATAAACCATCACACATATGTACTGAATCGCTAGTCAATTTTGAACACAGTTCCGAATGGTTCTGGGGTGGTGGCTCGGTGGTTAAGACTCTGGGTTACTTCTCGGGAGTTCAAGGCTCCAGTACCACTGAGTTGCTGCTGTTGAGTCCTCGTGCCTCGACTGTTGAGTTGTGCAAATAAAATAAAAAAATGTACATTTCGCTTGATAAGGGGTTCTGCCAAATGCCATGAATGTAAATATGGCAAAATGTTTTCCAGACAGTGATGTGTTGGTGGTTAAGGTTCTGGGATCTTGATTAGAAGGTTGCCCATTCAAGTTCCAAGTTTAAGGCCACCGTTGGACTCTTGAGCGATTCAAATGCTCACATGTAGGAGTCGGAAAAAACTAATCTAAGTGGTTCATGACAAGGAGGTCTGCCAAATGCTGAAATCTACATGTAAACATGGTAGCTGCAAGGTAGTTAGATTACTGGTTTTAAATCAAAGATTTTGGACATCTAATGCCAGTCATTGCCAGTCAATGGCAAACACCATCATGGTGTTAAGGCAACATCACTGCCGTCTGCAACATGGCTTGGAACCACTCCGAACTGCTTAATAAGATCTGAAAAAACATTCTAAACAACTCACCTCTAGCTACTGTAATCCTGTAAAAACATCGACCCGAACTCTGCCACGTGGTCCACTGAGACCTATCCAATCAGATTCTCCAGTCAGACTCTCCTGTGTATCTGCTCACGCATGACTCTACTGTGCACAAACCCGGATTCATAGCTTATGTGCAGGGGGACGTGGCTTTAGAAGGGCTTCAGAGGGCAGAGGAGGGTTTTGCCAGAACCACATGCTAGGTTCAAATTTTGCTCGCTTTCCAAATAATCAGCCCCCGCTTTGAAATTTAGTTCTTACTTGCATCAATTTTTTCCCCCCAAGTCTTTTTGACTACAAACATCGTGGATGGTGTAACGTATATTGCAATTGTTTAAGTTCAATGTCATTGCCATAGAAGTCCTTTTATTCCTCACATGCCTCCTGATTGTCCAGTTTTAATGATGTCAGACAAATGATAAATTATCCATCACAAGAGGCAGCCATACTTTCTGTATTATTTAAATAGGTTTCTATCAATCTCTAAGGCAACCTAACCAGACAAATGTACTAATTTGCTCCTTGCACTGGCTCCATCCACTGCTCTGTTTTAATTAGTGTATAATTGGTGGTTAATGTGTTGTAATAAGAGGGCCAGTTGATGGAGTGTAATGAAAGGAGAATGCAGATTCTATTCGGCAACAATGAATAATATTGCTAATAGATCTGGCCGTCGGGTAATGTAAGTGACAGTCAGTCAGTTTGGAGGGGGAAAAAAAGCCATATGAACCTTGTTTACATGTCGCTCTTCATTAATGCAAAGCAGTGTTTTTGTTGCTGTTGTTGTTGTTGCATCCAGGGAATTTATCTAATTAACATCATAAACCTTTAAAAAACCTCAATCTTCTGAACAGGTTGTTTTGCACAGAGACGATGATAAATAAGACAGCAATAAAGCTTGAGATGTGCATCGCGTCCGAGCGTTGGGAGGATTTCCCCGAGTGGCTGTGATCCAACAACACACAGCGCTAAGTAAACAGTACAGACTGAAATGCTAATTTATCACGCAAAATAAACGACTCGTTCACACAGCAACACTTTCAAATCACGACTGCCGCTCTGTCCTGTACATGCTCTACTGCTATCCTTGCAAAATATACACACTAATGACACTCGAATGGTGGAGTAGGAGATGTAATGCTTGGTAAATATGAATCTATAGACAGCTGTTTACATTCGCACCTTGTTTTTTCCCTCCGTGGCTTGGGAGGGTGGGGGGTTGTACTCACCAGCGTCTGTTTGTCTTTTCGCAGGATTCCATAAACATGACTAAACCGATTTTCACCAAACTTGGTGGAGGGATGGAGTCTTGGACTGGCAAGAAGCTGTAACATTTTGGAGCAGCTCCCGATCCAGGAACTTATTAAAGGCATTTTAACTAACATTTCTCAAAGGGTACCTGTGGTGAATTAGTGTTACTATCTCTTTAAAACGATTACACATTACCACTCGGAGGCGCTGTCGCGGGTTGTGGCGGTATTCTCTTCTTCATGGGTACCTGTAGGCACGGGCGTGCCTTGCCGATTCCCCGCCCCACCTGTGGTCCATTAGACCACTGTATTTAAGTTTCCATGAACCGCTTCGTGGGGCCGGATCATTGCTTCCTGGTGATGCTCATGTTCCCGTTGATATTGTTCCTATTCCTGATCCAGTTGTTTATGTTCCTTAGCTCCTGCCAATAGAGTCGGTTCTGTTTTTGATTTTATCTGTTCTGTTCCGTTCATGTGTAGTGTTTTGTTCCATTATAAATAAACATCACCCCCTTTGTTTACACTCTACGCCGTCTCCAGCCTGGTCAGCATTTGGATACTCTGCCAGCCCCGTGACACCACCAACCTCGGTCCATGCCTGATTTTAGAGTGGGTACAACTGTTACGACTCCAGGTATGTTCAGAGACATGTTGCCTTTCTGATTGGCTGTTCCAGTCTGGTAGTGATGTGAACTCGTTGGATTGGCTGGGCAATCGTTAATCGGCAAACTGACCCCGTGCATCATAACACATTATGATCCGGTGCTGAGCCGCACAAACAACAAGCGCAGAAATCACGGAAAACATTCCCTTTAGTTCCTAAACGAGTCGGCATAACGTTAGCTGTATCAGCCATTTTGGGTTCAACATCACACTCATCTCTGCCAGCATGCTCGTCATCAGAGTCACTAGACTGTGACGTCTCACACCCACTTCAGGTTTGAGTCCAGCCACAGTCATTCATTCATTTACCAAACCATTTACCGGCAATACTACTTGGGAGGCTGGAGCCTATCTTAGCCAACTCTGTGCAAAGGTGGAGGCAGGGAGGGACAGCTTGCAAGTTCATTGCAGAACCAACACATACACATTTACATTTACATTCACATTTACATTTACAACTATTTTAAACAGCCAGTTTGGCTCTGGTTCATACCTTTGGACTGTGGGAGGAAACCCATGTAACAATGGGGAGAACATGCAAACTCCTCACAGGAACGTCTGAGACTCGATCCCAGAACCTTCTTCCTGTAAGGCAGGTGGACCGACCACTAGCCACTACAACACCCTGCCGCCTCTGATATTTTGTATACAGATCCTTCCTTTATTCATTTTCTAAGCCTCTTCATTCTAATTAGGGTCATGGAGAGGCTAGCGTCCAGCTCAGCCAACTCCCGGAGAAGACAGGGTGCACCCTGGGCAGTCCGCCAGACGGTTGAAAGGCCAGCACAACATATAACCATTCACACCTGAGGGCAAATTGGAACTGGCAATCAGTCTACTGTGCATGTTTTTGTACTGTGGAAGGAAACCAGAGTACCCAGATGAAAGTCCGGGGAGGACATGAAAGCTACACACAGAAACGCCCTGAGCCCGGGATTCGCAACTTCCAGCTATGAGGTGTACGTGCTAACCACGGATCCTGACACAGGTAATGTCACGGCTTTGTGCCGCTCCGACTACTTTGAGATGTCAGACACATGTTCACGTGACTATTCTGACGCGGGAATGATGGGCCGCGGTCTGTGATCCGACTATCTCTGAAGGCTTTTTTTGACAATAATATACTAATCTGTTTCTCTCCTGGTCTCTCGAGTCATTGCAGTGCGAGACGACCTGTCGAATCACGTTGAGCGTGGCGCCTTATGATATAATTTATACCTCGGCATGGTAATTTCTTTTGTTCCGTATCTGCTCCGCAATACAAACAAGGAGCAGAAAGAAAGCACGAGATTAACTCCAATCACCAGCTCTTGTCCAAAGAATAATATATATATATATATATATATATATATAACACCGTTTAGAAAAAATTCTTGGTTACAGTACAACGATCAAGCCAAGCGCTGGCGTGAAAACGGAGAACAAAGCGTGGTAATGAATACGGAGTGTAGGAAGTGTTGATTAAGGCTTCAGTTATGGAGCTTCACTTGTATAAGCATCTTTAGACCTGTACGGCTCCGTAGGGAATGGTTTAACGTCGATTCAGACCATAATAAAGAGAACAGCGCCATGGTTTTCTCCTTGTGCTGTGTTCCCACAATGCCATTAAACACAGAAAGAGGGGTTTCAACAACTCAGCTCAGGCTTTTCATCATCTCGCACATAAGTGGTGTGTGTGGGTTGGTATGTGTGTCTGTGTGTGTGTGTGTGTGTGTGTGTGTGTGTGTGTGTGTGGTGGGGCGGACCGATGGTTAGTCCACCCTTGTGGAGGGTTGTATTAAAGAAAAAGAAAGTGCATGCAGCTCGGTGAGAGGAAAAAGAAGGATTTTGGTTCAGGAAGCTGGTTATGATGGGTTTTTTTTTTTAACCTAAAAACGGTCCATGATAGAAAAGTGACGCTGTAGAAAGCTCCAGCAGAAAAGACAACGCAAAACAAAGCAAACAAAAATGAGGTGCTCATTATCATATCCGCGTGAAACAAAATTTAAATCGGTGATATAAAAAAATCGACGGAGAAAATTAAATCTATTCCCGGATGAATAATTGATGTTTGTTGTTTAAGGATACGCTCTGCCGAGCTGCTACACACACTGCAACCCGGGGAGTAGAAAACAAAATATTAAAAAAATACATGTGACATGATTCGTCATGGCTGGTTAACGTCAGATAGGAATTACCTGTCATGTGATGACAGAAAAAGGTTTTAGATGTACTGTGTGCGATGTTAGGAGGAACAACGAAATATTCTGGGATGCACTGCTATAGGAAAATAATTACAAACCAGCAGTGCAGTGATCCTCCTGTTAGTACTGATTGTAGTGTCAGGTTACTATCCTGTTAGCATCCAGAAACTATCCTGTTACTATCCTGTTAGCATCCAGTAACTATCCTGTTAGCATCCTGTTACTATCAAGTTACTATTCTGTTACCATCCAGTGACAATCATGTTACTATCCTGTTAGCATCCAGTTACTATCCTGTTAGCATCCAGTTACTATCCTTTTAGCATCCTGTTACTGTCCTGTTAGCATCCAGTTACTATCCTTTTAGCATCCTGTTACTGTCCTGTTAGCATCCAGTTACTATCAAGTTAGTATCCTGTTACTGTCATGTTACTATCCTGTTAGCATCCAGTTACTGTCACGTTATTATCCTGTTAGCATCCACTTACTATCATGTAAGTATCCTGTTACTGTCATGCTACTATCCTGTTAGCATCCTGTTACTATCCTCTTAGCATCCAGTCACTATCATGTTAGTATCCTGTTACTGTCATGCTACTATCCTGTTAGCATCCTATTACTATCCTGTTAGCATCCAGTCACTATCATGTTAGTATCCTGTTACTGTCATGTTACTATCCTGTTAGCATCCAGTCACTATCATGTTACTATTCTGTTAGCATCCTGTTACTATCCTGTTAGCATCCACTTACTATCATATTAGTATCCTGTTACTGTCATGTTACTATCCTGTTAGCATCCTGTTACTATCCTGTTAGCATCCTGTTACTATTCTGTTAGCATCCTGTTAGCATCCAGTTACTATCATGTTAAGTATCCTGTTACTGTCCTGTTACTATCCTGTTAGCATCCTGTTACTATCCTGTTAGCATCCAGTTACTATCATGTTACTATTCTGTTAGCATCCTGTTACTATCCTGTTAGCATCCAGCTGCTGTCATGTTACTATCCTGTTAGCATCCAGTTAGTATCATGTTAGCATCAAATTACTGTCATTTTACTACCCTGTTCGCATCCTGTTACTCTCCTGGTAGCATCCTGCTACTATCATGTCACTATCCTGTTAGCATTCTATTACTATCATGTTACCATGCTGTTATCCTGTTACTATCATGTCACTATCCTGCTAGAATCCTGTTACTATTATATCACCATCCTGTTAGCATCATGTTACTATCATGTAACTATTCTGTTAGCATCAAGTTTCTATCCTGTTTCTATCCTGTTAGCATCCTATTACTATACACCTTGGGTGGTGGTGGCGTCACCATGTTGGAGTTTGTACAACTTTAATATTTGGACCCCCTCTGCAATTTCTGATGGTTTTCATTTCTCCATGGGGCATTTAGACCACTTTTCACTACTGTTGCGGAAACCACCTGAAATGGCCGAGGGAGCCTTGAATGCAGTGATGAGGGACAAACATGGTGATAGCAAAGGAGGTGATAATAATGTACTTTATTTAATATAGAACATGTAGATGGAGAATTCCTTTGCTCTGGACTTGTTGTGGGCATGAATACATTAGTCTTACACAGACCAACCATATAGATGTTTATAACTTCTTACAAACTCATGTAACGACTCTTGATTTTAGACTACTATAACAATTTCTCCTTTGTGAGACTCTTGAACGATGGATTACGGTGCCTCAACTTACACCACATTTTTATAGAGATATTACAGATTCACAGACATCCGAAAAAAGGCGTAACCCACTTTCATTTTCTCTCATTGGACTTTAATTTCCTCAGTCATTTCAAATTAATCTCAGAATACAGCCTATCATAAAAACAGGTGCCACAACTTCATGTCCGTTTTATTTCCGTTTTATTAGCATCCCTTTAAAATGAGCATCTCTCTGATGCATGCACCATTTTTTGACATGTTGCTGCAACATTGCATCTCGTTCTACATGTTTTAAAGTTTTCGATCGGAGCGCAAATTGCCTAAGTAGCTAGCTGAAGCCGTGCCCTTTTAATCAGGCAAACCAAACAATTACAAGCATATTGCTGCCCTCCGCAGGTCAGAGATTATGCTCACTCTATATATATGTCTGCCATCCTACTGGTTTTCCCTTTTTAGTTATTCTGCCATAGTCAGTCGTTCCGGAGTCCCTGCTTTCACTCAACAATAATATATACTTCGCTTACCATTACACTGTAATGAGTATACCTAACAACCTCCCTCTGCCTCTGTCTCTCTCTCTGTTTCTGTTTTTCCTGAGCTACATATGCTTCTTCTGGGATGCCTTCTGCTTTCTGAGCCCTGTGGTCTGTCCTGGTGTGCTGATACTGGCTGGAGTTCTCAACACGGAAGCCCCTCCCTCCTGCTGATGGTGATCTATATGGACTTAGATGTGCGCTCACAGACCATGGAGACGACTTTTCACTGCTGGTGACATAAACTCTTTTCCCACAATTAGTTAAGACTTACAGTTGAACTGGACTTCATTGTTGGACTGTAATGAAGTTTCTAATATATGGTATTGTATCTGTATGTTTTCACCCAAATGAGGATGAGGTTCCCTTTTTAATCTGGTTCCTCTCGAGGTTTCTTCCTCGGGTCAACTGAGGGAGTTTTTCCTCGCCCCAGTCGCCGCGGGTTTGCTCGTTACAGATGTGTAGGGGTTGTAGAAAATGTTTAAACTCTTTTGTACTTTGTTAACGCCTACCTTTAGAGTGTAAAGCTGCTTTGCGACAATATCGATTGTAAAAAGCGTGAATTGAGTTGAATTGAATACAGGATCATCAACAGCCAAGATAAAAGAGAGGAATACAGCTTTAAATAGACCTGGGAGCCGGCCGGCTGCAATGATGGAGCTTCCTGGTTGCTTGGTGGAGCGGCTGGCTGGCTGCTTAGCCAGTCATATAGAAAACATAGCCGGCCATGTTGAAAAAACACGGCTGGCGATCAGTGGCTAAAGTTACAAACCTGTAAAGGATTTATCATTTGGCCGCATGCACAAAATTTTACATCATTAATATATTACATACAAAACTCCTGTAATGAATTTATGCAATCATGACATTTATTACGACGTTATGATTCGTCTGTAATAAATGCAGCCTCAAAGGGTCACAAACCAGTGTCTTCTTTGTGCCGATCCCAAGCCCGGATAAATGCAAAGGGTTGCGTCAGGAAGGGCATCCGGCGTAAAAACTGTGCCAAAATAAATATGCGAATCCATTCTATGACTTCCATA
>JAQNCB010000006.1:1729493-1742632 GCA_030068295.1 Euristhmus nudiceps | reverse complement strand
TTTTTTTTTTTTGTTTTTTTTTTTTTTTTTGCAATTACAGACGAAGTTCGTATTTCAGCATGGTAGGTGAATAAGAACAGGAACCAACAACGATGTAATATTTGCATTAATTAGTTAATTACTCTCACTGTATAACTGGAATAAAGCGTTCGAACCTGGGTTTTTAACTGGAGATCAAACTTAATTCATTCATTTTCTGATGAGCTTAATCCTAATTAAGATGGGGGGGCAGGCGCCCATCTCAGCTGAATCTCGGTCAGGGCATGGCATACATCTGCCAATTTTTGTGAAATATGCATCAAGTATTGTATTCTGTCTCTTTTATTGTGTGCGGTTTAGTTTTATTTACAGTTCAGAGTGCAGTTGTGGTCCATTTGTGGAGAGTAAATTATTTTAAAGTGACTCAATGATACATTAAACCAAAGCACCAGACCAACCTGGAAAAGTACAGGGTGGAGTCGTGATTCCCGAGCACGAAGGGTCCTGCAGTGCCATCCCTGTCTGGTCTCTAGGTGGCGCTTGTCACATTTCAGACACACTCCAGAGAGGGCATTCATACCACAAGTATTCATCACAGTGTGAGGGAAATGCTAGGCTAAATTTGTTGGGTATAGATTTAGATGAAACTCGTGTATACTGAACGTTAAAGAAGGATTTAAGGTGCATTACTAGATGTTCAGATTCCTCTTGTACTCTCAGGTGAACCATGTGCAGCTTCATGGAAGAAAACGTCCACTGAAGGTCTGCAAAAAAAAAAAAAAAAACATGGGGGGGTGGTACAGTTCCCATATACAGAAGTATGAAGTGTATTTGGGGTTTAATTTATAAAGCCAACCAACAGTTACTGTTGTTTTACAGAAATAAATTCATTAAAGATAAAAAAAGAAACTAAAGAAGAAATAAAAAATACCTTAAATTATATTGAATAAAATAAAATATTGCATCACAATAATTAGTTTATTGATTCATTCATTCATTTGCTAAACCGCTTAATCCTAATTAGGATCGGGGAGGCTGGTGCCCATTTCAGCCAACTCTGGGCGAGGGTGGGGTACACCTTGCCAGGCCATCACAGAGCCAGCACTCACACAAATATTCACACACACACACACACACACCTAAGGGAGATCTGGAACAGCCAGTCAGCCTACTGTGCATGTTTTTGTACTGTTGGAGGAAACCAGAGCACCCAGAGGAAACCCACACAAGAACGGGGAGAACATGCAAACTCTCACACAGAAACGCACAGGCTGGGAATCGAACCCAGGACCTTCTCGCTGTGAGGTGAATGTGCTGCCCTATAATTAGTTTAAATTACAGCAAAATAATATTCATTCATTCATTTTCTGAACCACTTAATCCTAATTACGGTCGCGGGGAGGCTGGCGCCCATCTCAGCCAACTCTGGGCGAGGGTGGGGTTCACCCTGGACAGCTCGTCAGGCCATCAAAGGCAAAATAATATTAACTGCTTTGAAGCCACAGTACACTCATGCCCATCAGGATTTTTATTTTTTATTTTATTTTTATTATCAATGCGGTGGGCACGGTGCTGTGGTGGTTCAGAGCAAGAAGGTCCTGGGTTCCAGTCCCGGGTTCTTCTAGGTGAGGGCGTTTCTGTGTGGAGTTTGCTTGTTCTCTCCGTGTTTCCGCAGGTTTCCTCCCTCAACCCAAACACGTCGAATTATCTGTTTCCGATTGCACCCTGGTGGAAGTGTGAACATTTGTGTTTGTGTTAGCCCTGTGATGGACTGGCGAGGTTCATGATGTACCCGGCTTTTGCGCGTAATCGGCTGAGACAGGCTCCAGCCTCCCCGTGGCCCTAATATTAAATGTTTCGGAAAATTAAATAATAACATTACAGTTGGAATC
Source organism: Euristhmus nudiceps (assembly GCA_030068295.1). Classification (NCBI taxonomy): domain Eukaryota; kingdom Metazoa; phylum Chordata; class Actinopteri; order Siluriformes; family Plotosidae; genus Euristhmus; species Euristhmus nudiceps. Next base: position 1,740,761 of record JAQNCB010000006.1, on the reverse strand, counting down.
AGTTTTAATGAATTTTATTATCATTCATTTGGCGCGGGGAGGCTGACACCCCTCTTCGCCGACTCTGGCCTGGGGCAGAGTACACCCTGTATTTATATTATGATCATTATTATTATTATGATTATTAGTTTTACTTTGTTTTGCAAAACTCATGCTCACACTTGAACCGTGTGATATTTCTGCTAGGTCACTGGTGTGTCCGGTACCGCGCATGTGCATAGTATGGACTTGTTGTCCCTCCAGAGAGGTGTGTGTGTGTGTGTGTGTGTGTGTGTGTGTGTGTGTGTGTGTGTGTGTGATGATACTTTAGCTGTGTTTAGTGCTCGTGCACACTGGATCGTTATAAATGTTCAGAACAGGGGTCCCGCCTCTGTGCGCGGGTGCGTAAAACGTGCGCGTGTTTTCTCCGCGCGCTCCTCCGTCCCGTCACTGCCGCGTGTCTCACCACGACCATGATCACACGGGCAGGATGACGTCCAAATGCGACTCTGATCTCCAGTCGAACCGCTCCGGAGGAATAATGTCGGGCACGAACGAATCCACAGCCGCGCGCAGCAGCAGCTCGACGTGCGGCTCGGTGTCGGTCGCTTTTCCCATCACAATGATGGTGACCGGGATGGTGGGCAATTTCCTGGCCATCATACTGGTATCCAGTGCGTACCGGCGCAAGGAGAACAAGCGGAAGCAGTCGTTCCTGCTGTGCATCGGCTCCCTGGCGCTGACGGACCTGTTCGGGCAGCTGCTCACGAGCCCGATCGTCATCTCCGTGTACAGAACCGAGCTGCAGTGGCACCGCGTCGACTCCTCCGGGACCCTGTGCGCGTTCTTCGGCGTGTGCATGACCACGTTTGGCTTGTGCTCGCTGTTTTTCGCGAGCGCCATGGCTGTGGAGAGGGCTCTCGCCATCACCGCCCCTCACTGGTACTCCAACAGCATGAAGCCTACCATCACCAAGCACGTGCTCGTGTCCATCTGGTGCCTGGTGCTGTGCTTTGCCCTGTTGCCTCTCACCGGAGTCGGGAGGTACACCCTGCAGTGGCCCGGGACGTGGTGCTTCATCAGCACCGGGGACACGAACGTCAGCGGGAACACGTTTTTCGCCGTGACCTTCGCAGTGCTCGGGATCTCCTCCCTGCTCATCACCTTCTCCTGTAACGTGGTGACAATCCGCGCGCTCGTGGCGCGCTGCAGGGTCAAACCGAGCGCGTCGCAGTGCTCCAGGCAGTGGGAGAAACTCACCACGGAGACCGTCATCCAGCTCCTGGGGATCATGTGTGTGCTGCTCGTCTGCTGGGCGCCTTTACTGGTCGGTATGGCGCGCGCTCCGGGAGCTCACGCGTGGAACGGCACTTGGGAAGCCGCGAGCTCTCTGTCCGTTTGCGCGCGACTTGGCCACGGAGAGCAGGCGGGGGGAAAAATCATTTTGTCCTTTTCATTTCGTTAAATCACAAAAGTACACGCTTTTAGAAAACATGGAAGTGACCAGTAGAAAAGATGCTGCGCTCCTGCTGTGGCTGTTTAAAATGCATCATCATAATAACAATAATAATAATCATTCATTCATTTTCTAAACCGCTTAATCCTAATTAGGGTCGCAGGGAGGCTGGCGCCCAACTCGGCCAACTCCAGGCGAGTGCAGGGTACACCCTGGACAGCTCACCAGGCCATCGCAACAGCCAATCAGCCTCCTGTGCATGGTTTTTTGGGGGAGGAAACCAGAGTACCCGGAGGAAACCCACACAAGCACGAGGAGAACACGGAGACTCCACACAGAAACACCCAGGCTGGGAGTCGAACCCAGGCCTTCTTGCTGTGGGTGGACGTGCTAAACGTTACAGCACCGTGCTGCCAATAATAATAATAATAATAATAATAATAATAATAGGAGGGCGGTACGGTGACACCAAGAAGGTCCTGGGTTCGATTCTCAGCCTGGGCGTTTCTGTGTCGAGTTTGCATGTTCTCCCCATGCTTGTATCTGTTTCCTCCCACACTCCAAAAACATGCACAGTAGGCTGATTGGCTGTTCCAGACCTCCCTTATGTGTGAGTGTACGTGAATAGTGTGCTGTCGGCCCTGCGATGGCCTGGAGAGCTGTCCAGGGTGTACCCCGCCCTCTCCCAGAGTTGGCTGAGATGGGCGCCAGCCTCCCCGTGACCCTAATTAGTATTAAGCGGTTTAGTAAATGGATGAATGAATGAGTTTGCATGTTCTTCCCGTGCTTGCGTTCACACTCGGAGCCGTGGGATGCCACACACACTGGGGCGCCCAGAGAGCAATTTGGGGGTTAGGTTCTAGTTAGTGGGTGTTGTATGTGTGTTGTCTCGCTATGGCCTGGTGAGGTGTTCAGGGTGTACTCCACCTAGGCACAAAGTCGGCTAAGATGGGCACCAGCCTCCCCGTGACCCTAATTTGGAATAAATGGCTTAGAAAATGAATGTCAATAAATTATTATTATTATTATTATTATTATTATTATAAATAATAATAATTATAATACAGGTGGCACAGTGGGTTAGCACGGCGGCCTCACAGCAGGAAGGTCCTGTGGTTGAATCCTATGCTTGGGGAGGAGGTTTCTATGTGGAGTTTGCATTTTTTTTTTTTTTGCCTCCAGGTACTCCAGTTTCCTCCCACAGTCCAAACACATTCGCATCAGGCTGAATCAGGCCTCACTTATAGCGACTCACTTTTTCATGTAAACATCTAAACACCGATTCTATAGTGCATTAATGACTTTGCTATAAATCCATAATCATAAAACATAACTCCGCGCAGTCCAAATTCAACAGATGCTTTCTTAAAGTGGGCTCTAAACCTCCACGTCAAGTTTGTGAAGTTCTTTACCCCTGAACGCCATGTTCTGAAGTTTGTCATTGATATTTTCACCTCTCTGTGCTGTTGGGCAATTCTTGAAAAACAAAATTCCTGACCGTAGGTTTTAAATATTCCTCAGTCAGACAAATAAACCAACCATTGGAAACATAACCGACTCCAGATGCTGGAGAAAAAGTGTGTCAGAGCCAAAACTCCAGGGCTGCGCTTTGGTAATGAGCACGCGTGTGTAATAAACTTAAATAACCTTCTCCACGTCCAGTTACTGTTCATTGTTCTGGGTTTGTTTTTTTCCCTTCCTCTTGTCCTGGTGAATCTCAGACCGCCCGGAGAACGCCGCCTCGTACAGTCCCACCATTAGCTATCTGACATTTTCAGGCGTCTGGTAGCCGTCATGGCTCCACAGCACCGGCTGGTGATTTTAGAAACGGAGTGTGTGCGCTTCTGCGTTATACACACACGTCCTTGCTTTCTACATCACACCCTCGATTCTTTAACATGCCTGTCTACACACTGTGTTTCGTTTCCTGATATCAGCCTCCTCCTTTCTGTCTCAGCTACTTTCTCAACCGTCATGTGACTAAATTTAATTATTCCTGCCAGAGTCTGTCGTGCTGTTAAAGTTTTGATGTTGGAAAACTGCCTCGAAGAGAATGGATTGGATCGTTGGATAGTGAACTTTTGTCAACTTCCAGAAAAGAGTCCATTTGGAACTTTACAAGAGATGCAAAATGACACCATGGGTTCCAGACCCCGGCCTGGTGTAATTTTAGTGCTTCACTCATTCCCAGCTCACCTGATTTATCTTTAACTACAATTAGCTAATGAGCAGGTGTGCTGGGAATGAGGGAACCACTAAAATCATGATCAGGAGGTCGTGGGTTCGAATTTTGGTGACCCTCTCTGTGCTAGGACCCCTGGGTAAGGTCTGCACCACAAATGTGCCTCTGTTCCCCCAGCAGTATAAATGGGTTCCAGTAACAATACTGGGAAGGGAACCTGCGATGGACCAGCGTCCCATCCAGGAGGAGTTGAGCTCCGAGTCGCTTCACGCTACAGAAACCGGGGATAAGCTCCGCCCTGATGAGCCTCTGGGCTCGGGGATGTAAAAGTGCGCAGAGTTACCTTACCTACCATGACTCGAAGTGTGTGTGACGGAACAGGGAAAGCGCTAAATTGTGCAGGACAGGGGGTCCTCCAGGAGCAGGGATGAGAACCTCTGACTTGCACAGTTTTTCAAACCGAGAAGAGAAGAACACGGTTACAGACTGGGTTTGATCCAACAGCCAGCCGAATATAAATATAAACAGCACATCTCTCCAGGCAGGACGGTGGCAGGGCAGTTAGCGCGTCTGCTTCACAGCAACAAGGTCGTGGGCTCCAGTCCCATGCTCAGCGAGGGCATTTCTGGGTGGAGTTTGCACATTCTCCCTGTACTCGTGTGGGTTTTCTTCGAATAATGTGGTTTCCTCCAACAGTCCAAAAGCATGCACAGTAAGGCTAATTGGCTGTTCCAGATCGCCCCTAGGTGTGAGTGTGCATGGGTTTGTGTGTTTTGGCCCTGCAAAGGACTGACAAGCTGTTCAGGGTGTACCCCACCTTCACCCATAGTCAGCTTAAATAGGGTCCAGCCACCCTGTAACACTACTGTGGCTGAGCAATGCAGCAAAAGAATTAATGATTGAATGAATGAATACATCTATGTTGCATTCGCTCAATGTAAACCTGAGCAACCAAATAAAATGCCAAAGCAATCCAAGCAGACTTCAAGGGTTCCATAGGGGCTCACTAGCGCCACCTGGCAACCACAAGGCAACAAGTTATTAGCACCTCAGCAACCCCTGGAAATAACACAGTGTAACCATGTACGTACAGGTGTACGGGCAGCGAACTTATGGAAAGGTTCCAGAATTTTACTTCCATTGGAATTTAAACTGGGAATTTCTTAAAATATTCCAAGTTGAAAGTGGGAATTTCCATGGAAATTAACAAGAATATGTGGGATTACCAGGATTTAAATGTAAATAATATTTGGGGTAATTTACTGTATATAAACTGTATTGTGGATCAACAACAGGAATCTCTAGTTTCTCGGAAACCCTAGCAAACAGCTAAAAGCTATAGCATCCTCCTAGCAACCGCCTTGAATCCCACGGCAACCACCAAGGACTCCATATTAAAAATTAATGGATCAACATCTTGGCAACCACCAGTGGGGTGCTATTTGAACAACCTTGCGACACCCTAGCAACCTCCTGTCATAGCATAGCAACAGCTTAGGAACCCTGAAGGAACTTGGAAGCCTCAAGCAACCCCTTGGGGAATCTGGCGCAACTTCTTAGCATCGCATGGTGCCGGGTGTATGCTGCTGAGGCGAGTGTAGTGAGGGAATAAAGTCAGGTGTAGCGGCAGCAGGAATCAGCTTCTTCAGCAGTGCTACAGGGTTTACTGAGGCTGAGGATAGAGAAGTGTGAAGTGAAGTTCTCAGCCCAGTGCCACCATGGCTTCCACCAGGAAATATGGAAAGGCAGCTTGTCATGAAAAATAATGTTTTGGAGCAATCATCTCGTTTAGAACACAGGTTTCCGTCCCTCATTCTAGAGAACCTTCTAGTGCTTTATCGGCTCCTAAGGCACGTGATATAATTAGTTGATTAAAACCCCTTCCTGAGTTAAAATAAGGAAGATTCCGGCACTGTGGGTTCTCCAGGACTAAGACTTGGGAACTTGGAGGTTTAGTGGGTTCTTGGTGATTGATGTTGCTTGGATATGTGGTGTCCGTGACTCATGTTTATTAGCCTTGGTGCACATTGACTGATCGAGCACTCCTTGTCTTTTTACAGATCCTCATGTTGAAGATGATCTCCAACCACACATCATCTCATCACTGCAAGCAATCACATAATCCTGTTGTACCCAGCCGGGACTTACAGATGGACTGCAACTTCTTCCTGACCGCCATACGCCTGGCCTCGCTCAATCAGATCCTGGACCCGTGGGTTTACCTGCTCCTCAGAGAGATCCTGCTCAGAAAGTTCTGCCAGGTCGCCAACGCCGTGACCAACTGTTCAGTGGAAGGACAGAAAGAAAATCAGAAGGAAACCAGTCCGGACGCCGTGGGGAATCCAGCCAAGGAGAATGACGAGTGTAAGAAACTGGCTTCATCTGATCCTGAAGGAAATCCCCAAGTGTGACTGCACTTATTTATAGGAAGGCGTTCAAATATGCGATTAAGGGTGCGGCCAGCGGCGAAAGGGTGTGTACCATTGATCTCATTCCATTAGACGCTGGTGCTTTGTATTTCAGCACGGATGCTGACCGAATGTCCAGCATGCACTCACGTTCGACACTTTTAATCAGCTAGAACTGCTCGGCTGTGGCGTTTGTACGTGGCGCTAATTTAATGATCATCCTGTGAAGCCAAACACTGCAGTCCGATACCTGGACCCTGTCCTTTGTACTTTGTTTACAAATACAAGCTGACACATTCCAGATGTGCTAGTTGTTATAATCTCACGGGAACGTGATTATCATAGCCGGATTGAGTTATCGGAGATAATTACTCGCTCCTGTGTGGACTGGAACTCAGCGCAATGGTCCCTGAGAGGCTGAGATTGTTGGTAACACTTTCTATGATAAACGATGAACTTGTAGAGCTTGTTGGAGCGCAACCAGGAATCAAGGTTCATTGTCACTTTGCAGCTTTACAGCTGTCGGAATTTAGGTTTGAATGTCTGAATCTACTGTACATGTCCACACAAGCTTATTTTCTGATGCATTATGATTAGATAAGATGCTGAATGACACAGAAAGCAGCGCTCATAACACTTTGTATCACCAACACCCATAAACTCCACTTTGTACCTGAAGAGAATGAGAACTTTTGCAGCCTTTGAAAGACTTTGCCTGGTGCGGATTTGTTTGAAATCTGATAAATGTGAACGAATGTAATAGTTTTAAATATCCCACATTATGTACAACCTGTGCTGAGTTTATCGGGGGTCCAAGCCATAATACACTGCTTAAGTTACTGACTTTTGCTGACTACTAACTATTAAACCAATTTCATTCTGACCGACTTATATTATCTTACAGGACATCCTCTTCCACTTGTCCCAACTTCATGAAACTTGATACACACAATCTGCACACCAGTCTGAGGATTCCCACCAAAATTTGTAAAATTCTGAACAAGGGAGGTGCCACAACCAACACCTTAATATTTCACACAACTGCCTGATCTAAAAAACTACATTTTACATTATACATACTGTAGACTTGGCCCTAATTGGATATCTTAATCAAATTTTTGGAAATGCTGATTTTCTTGAAACTTTACAAGCTACTTTTTAATGAAAAATAGAAGCTAAATACCAAATATGAAGTAAATTAGCCAGAGGTGCCACATAGTGGATGTTCGCTATGTGTCTTTGACTCTTCTGACACCTGACAACCTGGGCTCCCGAGTGGCGCATCGACTATTGACCCGGAGGTCGCAGGATCGAATCCGGGTTAATGCGCAGCCGTCTGTGCCGGGAGTTCATGGGAGCTAAACGGCATACGCTCACTTTCCTGTCACTCAAAGCGATCGCCAGCCATAGCTGCATAGCCGTTAGCATGTTTCTGCCCTGTGATGGCCTGGTGTACTCTGCCCTCTCCCAGAGTCGGCTGAGATGGGTGCCAGCCTCCTCGTGAGCCTTATTAGGATTAAGTGGTTCAGATGGATGGATGAATGCTTGTCTGGTTTTTGGGCATCCCGGACTCCACATCGCGACGCTCTTTCATCACGCCGTGTCCAATAAGTCCTTTTCTTTGAACCCGAGGTTCATGTTCGGGCCTCAGGCTGGAAAACTGGGTCACTACCGTCCTGAATTTGTGTGGTCTGATCCCAGGATTACAGCATTAAATGTTAATCTGCATCCTGATTTATATTTATTTATTTTTTTACATCAAAGCGAATACGTGTCAGTTTGTATATTTATGTTGATTAAAGTGTGTTCTATGTGGTCATGTGACTGATGGGGGTTGCCTGCTCTCATCAGATTCTGTGAATGTACGATAAGCTCAGCTGGCGATGGGTGCACTTTAACTTTTATGCTTGTAGCTTTCAGTCCTTTCAGTTATTTTATACCTTCACTCCATCGTTTTTGGCTTGTGTGTGAAATTATCCAAAAATGTAAAGTAACCAAACTTCACTTACCGAAATGTTGTTTGTCCTTAGAACATATTTTGTTTTATTAATCATTACTATTTGCGAATATATAATTATTTAGTTATAAATGAACTTTTATCAGTTGTTACCACACAGTGCGGTGCCAGAGAACACACTGTGCCATATCCACCGGGTTGCCAGATTCACTGTTATTACTCCCGATTGGGAAGTGTTGTGATATTTATAAGAAAGTGTAATAAAAGATGAATAAAACAAGCTGAAAGGAGACAGAAAAGCTCTGTCCTGCTACAGCTGAATGCGAATGTGTTGCAAGAATCCATAAAGGGTCCGTGGAGAATAGCCAATGTGCATGCCTTTGGATTGTGGGATGAAACCAGAGTACCCAGAGGAAACCCATAAGGAGAACATGCAGACTCCACACAGAAATGCCCTTTCTGAGCTCAGGACTCGAACCCACGACATTGGTTTTCGTTACAGACAACTGTGGTGGTTGGTGTGAACAGTTTCATGAATAATGGTCATCAGTGATTGGCTGATGGGGATATTGGGATCAGTTGTCATTCCTGATTGGTTCTTGGGAATAACAGTGATCAGTAATTGTTTTTAAAGAGCAGTGGTGATCAGTGAATGGTTGTTGGGAAAAGAAAGTGATCAGTGATTGGCTATTGGGAAAGGTAGTGATTGGTTGTCGGGATCAGTGGTGATCAGTAATTGGTTGAAGGAAACAGTTTTTTTTCCCTTGCACCCACAAAATAATTTATTCATAGTCAATTCCTATCCATCAAGTATCGTCTCCTTTTCACATACGACCTCCATCAACCAGGGAGGGCTGGAAGCTGCCACCTGCATCACTAGTAACTTCTGCACATGTGCATTCGGGAGCCGAACATACTCGCAAGGAAAGCGCTATCCAACCCTTCTGGATGAATGAGATGTTCATGAATGACTGGTGATCGCTGTAAAAGAGGTGAGCGTACTCCATCCCTCCCTCCCTCCCGAGAGAGCTCGGCCAATTAGATCCCGTGGGCTCCCAGCCGAGGATGACTGTGTACATCAACCTGGAACCAAACTCGCAATCTCCAGGTTAATAGATGAGCGTCTTTTCATGCAATACTTAGAAGCCGCAGGCAAGAATAGAATTTTAGGGGCAAGAAAATTAAATTAGCATTTTAATCTAAATTTACATTTTAAAATCGAAGTACAGTGGAACCTCGAGATACGAAATTAATCCATTCTGGAGTGTCATGATTTTTGCGTATAATCAATTGTGTTTTACATGTAAATCGTCTAATTCGTTCCAAGCTCTACAAAAACACCACATTAAATTTTATAATGAGTGTAAAACCAGAATGAAATAAGAGCCAAATACATTTGAATCATTCAATATATCGAACCTAACCGTTACTACCTGTACATGAAGTAGATAATAGAACATAATGAAAAAATAAAAAATAAAAAAATAGGAAAATGTGGAACCTTACCTTTCGAGTGAGGTGATGTCCGAAAGAGAAAGTGGCGAGGAAGTGGGCAAAGAAAATAATAAAAAACGGCAGAAAATAAATGGTAGGAAATATTAAACTTATTTACACTTAAAGCACATCGGCTTCTTCTTCTTTCCTCTTTTTGGCGGTGTATTACTGCCACCACCTGGACTGGAGAGGAAGAGCAGGATCATGTTGCTGAGCATGATGTGAAATTGTGTTCAGTTTCTTTCGTATGCTGAATAATTTTTCGTAAAATCAAGCGAAAAACCCTTTGCATATCGTTTCGTAAAATGAATTTTTTTGTGTAGTGAAGCTTTCGTATCTCGAGGTTCCACTGTACCTTTTTATGAGGTGAAAACCTTTTATTTATTACCAGATATTTTATTTACCAGTATTGCTCTCTCTTGCTAGTTACAAAGAGAATCAGTTAGATTTAGATTAAAATGTTGACGCAGTAGATATCTTTTGCTTTTCTAGTCACAGGTTTAATTATTTATTTAAACTGGAGTACACGGGCTCATTTACTGGAATGATAAAATTAGTATTTTTTTTTTTTACTTTTCTCTTTCTTGCTCACAAACATTCCTTCTGAAGACTCAGACACATGTCAGATACTTTATCTGTTAACAACAGCTGCACGGCAAACAAGCACAAGCCAGAAATGTGGAGAAAGTTATCGTCGGGAGAAAATTAGCATCCGGCCTTTTGTATGTTTTAAACACACACCGGAGGCACACAGAAACACATTAGATAAATAAAGATAAAGAGATCTTTAATGTCAACTGTTGCATGAACGATGAAATCCGTTTAGCAGCTCTTTGTTAAGCAGCAATGATAAAAAGAAAGTGTGCAAAAGACAACTAAGGGACGACATGAAGCTATACATGTGCATATACCTGCATACAAATGCATATGTATGTGTACATACCTATATGTACACATATCCATACATTTATACATGCATATATCCTATATACACCTATATATCTTCCACATAATCACCCATTTACAGGCTATACATATATTCATGTATTCACACATATACAGAAGGGTGCATGATATGTTAAAGGTACATGATGTACACAGGATAGTATATGTGTATATGTTCTGTGTATGTGTGAATACATGAATATATGTATAGTCCGTAGATGTTTGAATATGTGGAAGATATATAGGTGTATATAGGATATATGTATGTATATATGTATGTATATGTACGTGATATACACAGGGTAGGAGGTGAAGCTTTAATTATAAGGTGCATGGTGCTCAAATGTTATGATGTCCGAGACCTCCAACATTAAACATAAGTATAGGTGTGTACAGGAAGATGGTGCGAATGATGGCGTGAGATGGTGCTGGTGGTGGAGTTATACATTTAACAGCGTGTGGGTAAAATTGTTCTTGTGTCTGTTAGTTTTTGTTTTTAGTGTCCTATACCTTTTTCCGAAGGGGGGGAAGGGAGAAAGGGGGGTGTCCTGGGTGAGAAGGGTCCCTTATAATTCCTCACACTGATTGATTGAACTCAATTCAAATTGGGGCAAAGAATAAAATATGAACAAAATTCAATAAACTAAATAAACCATGGCGTAGTGGTTAGCACATCTGCCTCACAGCAAGAAGGTCTTGGGTTCGATTCCCAGCCTGGGCGTTTCTGTGTGGAGTTTATATGTTCTCCCTGTGCTTGCATGGGTTTCCTCTGGGTACTCCGGTTTCCTCCCACAATCCAAAAACACAGTAGGCTGATTGGCTGTTCCAAATCTCCCTTAGGTGTGTG
>JAQNCB010000006.1:1713818-1726839 GCA_030068295.1 Euristhmus nudiceps | reverse complement strand
AGAGGAACCAAAGAGAAGGTACATGGATGCACTGAGAGAGGACATGAAGTTAGTTGGTGTGAGACAAGAGGATGCGGGGGACAGGGATGGATGGAGACGGATGATTCGCTGTGGCGACCCCTGAGGGGAGGAGCCCAAAGTAAAGTAGTAGTAGATCTAAAACATTGCTTTAGTTGATACGCATGTACCGGTACCACAGCCGGATACACACACATTACTACATCAGCGTTACTGCACTGGAATTAATTACCACACAAACACCAACCAGCTCTGGATTAAATAAAGAACGGGCGAAAGGGCGTCCGATAGCTCGAACATGTTCACCTGACCCTGTTTATCTCTCAGGCTTATCCTTAATCGCACATTTCTTTATTTTAAAGGATGGCAGCACTGCTGCGCCGTCGTGATCCCAAATTCTGGTGTGATTGATTTGTCCGAGCTAATTTGTCCATTTAATAGTTTTTGGGTTTTTTTACAAGAGCCACTTAAAGCCACTTAATGATGCTCTATTAGATTTAGAGATGGAGCAGAATGATTTGTACACAGTAGTCACAGTGAAGGCTACGCTAACCATTAGTGGGTAACACTTAGCTACTGTTGTATTCCTACATGACGTAAAGAGCTAATGTGCCTAATGGTCATGCGAGAATTCTCGAGAGCTGCATTTCAGAAAAAAAGCTTTCGGCAAAAATCATTACTGGGCGAATCAGAGAGATTGTGAAAAGCTGAAGATGAAAAGCGTTATCAGATTTCCATTTGAGATTTCTAAAGCACTCCGGTTTCTTGTCGGTTCTGGATTTGGAAAAAGGAAGTTGTGCTCATGCCCTAATGTGTTCTTTATACATTCTGGAAATTTCTTCCTTGAGGAAATTTAAGGTCTTGTACCAACAACCCATGAGCCAAACCCTACCTGCTGTAACATGACTGCATGCTTAATGATGGTAGAAGGGTAAGGTCTGTGGACTTTTCCACCCAAGCCCAGAGGCTCATCAGTGCCGGTGCTTATCCAAAGTTTCTGTAGCGTGCAGCTCAACTCCTCCTGGATGGGATGCTGGTCCATCGCAGGTTCCCTTCCCAGTATTTTACTGGTACCCATTTATACTGCTGGGTGAACAGAGGCACACTTGGGGTTCAGACCTTGCCCAGGGGTCCTAGCATGGTGGGGGTCTCATTGGAATTCGAACCCACAACCTCCTGATCATGAGCCCAGCACTCTAACCACTACGCCACCGGCCTCACTAATGATGGAGGATAAGCTGGTTAAAAAGAGACTCATAAATCCACCCATAGGTTTAATAAATACAAACAAACAGAAATTTTTGGTAGCATTTGGTCCAGCCATCCATCCATACATCCACCAGTCCGTTCATCCGTCCATCCACCCATCCATCCGTTTTCTGCTTCTCTTCCAAGGTTGGGTTGCAGAGGCAACAGGTTTAGGAGGGAAACCAACACATCCCTCGGTCCATCAGCTCCTCGTGGGGAAGCCTGAGTTGTTCCCATTCCTCCCAACAATCCGCAGTTAGAGCGGAAAACCATCCCATGACGTGCTAACCACGTCACCACCATTTGTCTGTGAAGATTCGCAGTGATCCAGGTCGTAGAATCCAAGGCGTGTGGTTTCCTTCTATCAACTGGACTCGGAATTTGGTTGAAGACGTTTCACTACCTATCCAGGAGCTTCTTCAGTTCTGAAATGAAGTTCTGAAGTTCTGATCAGAACTGAAGAAGCTCCCTGGATAGGTAGCGAAACGTCTTCAACCAAATTTCTAGCCAGTCGACAGAAAGAAGCCACACGTCTACACCACCATTTGTATTTTCGAGGTATTACAATTTCTGACATTTGTATTCGCAAAAAAAGGCGGCATGGTGGTGCAGTGGTTAGCGCATCCACCTCACAGCAAGAGGGTTCCAGGTTTGGTTGGCGGACTGGGACGTTTCTGTGCGGAGGCTGTCCAGTTTCCTCCCACAATCCAAACACATGCACATTAGGCTAACTGTTAAAAATTTCCTTTGGCCCTGCGATGGTCTGGCGAGCTGTTCAGGGTATACCCCACGCATTTTCCAGAGTTGTCTGTGATGGGTACCGGCTTCCCCATGACCCTAATTAGGACTAAGTGGCTTAGAACATGAATGAATGAATGAATGAATGAATGAATGAATGAATTCGCAAAATAAAAGTCTATTAGCTGAACAATCAGTTAGGCCAAAAAAATAAATAAACAAAACCTTTGTTTCTGGTAACATTGCAGAATAATTTTGGGTTGGTAAGTCGGTAAAAGTTGTTTTTTGTTTGTTTGTTTTTTTCTCCAAATCCCCTCACAGACACGGAGATGAAGAGTGCTCCGCCCCTCCGTGCTCCGCCCCGCCCTCACCCTTCCTCTCTCAGCACCGCTCAAGTGAACTTTCCTGCTTGAGATTCTTAAAGAGACAGTGTATCTATTGACACTGAATAACAGTCTGTTATTAAATAACCACAGTGTTACAAAAGCACATGAAAAAAACTTTAGAGGAGGCGAAAAAAAAAAAAAGTGACTCGGTCGGGTGACCCGAAACAAAGGGTTTTTTTTTTGGCCTTACATCTCAACTCAGTGTCTTTTATCGACACCCATTCAACATGTGTGGGTTTTACAGTAACTCATAAAATAGTTGGAACTGGTATTATTATTATTTATTAAAATGAATAATTTTTAATAATACATTTATTTTTAATAATAAAATCATTACTCAGAACAGTGCTGCTTTTTCAGCAAAATAAGATTTAGGCACAAGTTGAAGTGTCTTTCCCTCTCGCTCACTCTCTTTTACACCACCCCCCCCCCCACACACACACACACACACACAAAGCCTTTATCCTGAAGCCTTTAATACCTAGATCACCACCCATACTTTAAACATCAAGGTCACTGGTACTCTACGCTGCAGGAACAAAGAATCTGTCTCTCCGCAGTTATCTGCGCTCTTCAGAAGATAACATAATGAGTAGAAATGTTAGTAATAGCTTTTTCTCACAAAGCAAAGCTAGAAAGCCATCTGGAAACTGAACCTCTGCCAAAGAATGACAGTTGACAGTCATCCATTTCCATCGTGTGGACGCTGTATGTTTCCCAAACCATTGTAATGACGTCCCTCGGTGTGTATCCCAGAGGATTACGGTACAGAGTTACTGTGAGGTGCAATCAGATTGTTTCTGTTGTGAACGAATGGAGCGTGACACGGTAAAGGGCGTGCAGCAGGTGCGAGCAGTGACTTCTGTAAGCCAGCAGGCTTTGCTATGTGGCATCGTGCGGTCAGGTTGTGTTGTGCACAGTTTTGTGACAGTGTGCACACATGCATTTCTGAATTTGTTATGGACGTCTGGTCGCTCGCAACAGGAATACTTCGGGATCTTTCCGATCATGTTTTGTTTTGAATAGTAATGCTGTCAAGTCAAGTGTAAAATGTCGAGCGCAGGTCTTATCCCAAATCATTAGCTTCGTATTAAATTTGTGGACTTGTGTCTGTACTACGCCCTTCCACCAAGTTTCATGGATATCGGGTTGGTAGGTTTTGCACCTTTATTCTTAAATAACATAAACCCCACTCATGACTGCCTTCTTTCTGGTTCTTTCTTTTTAGTTATGCTGCCATAGTGAGTCATGCCGGGGACCCTGCTCACATTCAGCACTAATAAACTCTTCTTTCACCACTACACTGTTAGGAGCAGAGCTTACCTAACAACCTCTCTCTCTCTCTGTCTCTCACTCACACCCCTAGTCTCTCTCTGTCTCTGTCTCTGTCTCTCTCTCTCTCTCTCTCTCTCTTTTTCTCTCTCTCTCTCTGTGTTTTTGCTGAGGTACACATGCTTCTTCTGGGATGTCGGTAATCCTGGTCCTCCTGATGCATCTGCTTTCTGAGTCTTGATGGGTTAGAGTTCTCATCTTGGAAGCCCCTCTTTCCTGCTGATGAAGATCCATAAGGACTTAGATGTGCACTCTAAGACTGTGAAGATGGCTTTTCACTGCTGGTGACATAATCTGTTTTCCTGCAATTATTTACGACTTACACTTGTGGTATAACCAACGAAACTACATTTTGGACTGTAATGAAGTTCCTCGTACATGGTTTGTATTTTTATGGTTTCACCCAAATGAGGATGGGTTTCCTTTCATAGTCTGGTTCCTCTCAAGGTTTCTTCCTCATGTTAAATGTATGAGTACTTCCTTCCCGCTGTCGCCGTGAGCTTGCTCATTAGGGATGTGTAGGGGTTGGAGAAAAATGTTTAAATCCCTTAGTAAATAACTTTTACTATGTAAAGCTGCTTTGCAAAACTCCTTTGAGAAATTGGCCAATCATCATAAAGAGAAGATATTTATCCTGGTGTTTCAAAAGAATACTACTAGCTAAAGGAAAACAATATCTGTATTTAAGCACAAAACCTACCAATACGATTTCCATGAAACTTGATGTAAGGGTGCAGTATGGGCCAATACTGTTATGGAAGTCTGCATATAATGGGATGAAGACTGCTCTAATGGTTAAAATCATCCTGAAACAAGAGCCAGGCTCATGCTTATATAACTGCTCAGATCGACTTCAAAATTGATTGGATCCTTCTTTGGTCCATATGACAGCCTTCCACCAAGTTTCATGAAAATTGGATTTGCAGATTTGGTGTAATTGTGTTTAACAAACAGCTAAATAAAAATCTTATTTCCTTAATCTCTGGAAGCTCTGATGAAGACACTGACCCAGCGTGACTTTTTCTACGTTGGCGGTAGCACGTTCCACTAAGTAAGCTGTTAAAAATACAGACGCACACAATCAGGGCCACAATTTAAAAGCAATCAAGTCTAGCCCGCGATTAATGTACAAAACACAGCCGCTGTGTATTACTGAGCTAAAACTGGAATCGTTTTACAGCCAGTTGAAAATAAACTTGACTTTCATGGCCATTAATATTGAATCAAAATGGGACTTATATATCAATGCAACAATCGAAGCAACTATATTCTCATTTGAAGTGGGTGTGGCCTAAACCTGATGGGTTTTAAACCCATAAACGTGAATTATAGTTGCTGTGGTGGAGTTTCAAACTCTCCTACGTGACTCCAGATCATTCTCAATTTCATGAACGATGTGTATGGGATAGTTTTCTATCCCAAATAGATTTTTTTAAAGAAATTATATTACTTTTACTTGCAGGTGTCTCTGAGGATGTGTACTTCGAGACAGTATATCCCAGGTCTAATATTTTCTGACTAGCTACACAAGGAACAGACAACCATGAAAGGTGAACTGAAAATCTTGTACAATTTCTTGATCCAGGAGGTGTTTATTACTCCACGATGCACCCAGCACCATGTTTCACAGCACTGAAGAGGTTTTCTTTTTAACACACACTGCTTTTTATTTATTTATTTTTTAACTCCAAGCAAGTCCTCAGAAGATAATCGCAAAGGTGTTGTACACAGAGTTGTGCAAACAAATACGTACATTTTGAGCCGGCAGTAGTACAGTACCACTGAGTGTTTTCCAAGCCAATGAATTTCAACGACTGTACAACGTTGTCTGGCTGATTGTAGTCATGATGTTTATAATAATATGGCTTTATATCTATGTTCTCATCTATTAAGTTAGAAGCTGAACTGATTGGATTTGTGAAAGGTCCACAGTCCTGCTGCACTGAGCAAACAAACACACCACGGCAATGATAAATCCACAGTTAAATCACCATGGTAACATCTCTGCTTGTTCTGATGAGCGTACGAGAAGCTCACTGCCTTTCCATGTCACCTGTGATCTCTAAGAATAATTCTCATCCCAATATTGTCTAAAACAATAACCCCAACTGGTAACATTTAAAAAAAAATCAACAAAAAACATGACACCACTGTATGCACAACACCATTACTCATACTCAGCATCCAACTCAACAACCTTTACAATAACTCTGAAGGTCAGAACAGTCATCCTTCACTTCACCTGATGTGCGTCACTCCTCACCCATTATCTTTGATGACGAAAATGTTTCCAGGTGACAGAAGGACACTAGATTCCTTAATAAATGCCTTCATGTGGCTTTAACTAGAAACTGTGTTTTAACTGAGGATTAAAAAACATTATCCTAAGTAGATAGTACATGAATGAACACAAAAATTACTCAAGATGGTGGTTAATTTTCACAAGATTGCCCCTCCCCAATACTCCTGGAAACCAACAACCAAGCAGTCAGTACTTGTGTGGTCCCAACATCTCCAAATCCTCCAAAAGAAAATAATCACAATGACTATAATCAGGAAAACCCATCACTGATTGATCAAATAGAAACAGCAGAAACTGACCATCTGCAGTTTAAGCACAGATCACCGACTGAGAGCCTTTTATCATCATCAATACCTCTGTGGTTCAGTTGGGTCTCTTCATGCATGAGGGCCAGGCTGCAGTGCACCACAGAAACAACAAACGACCAACAACACCGGTAACAGCAACATGAGATCAGGATGAGGAACCAAGCTGAGAAAATCCCAATGCAAACAAACCACCTGGAGAACTCACTCACGCTAACTTATAACACCACCACTACCTCCATCACTGACCTCTAACAGATCACCCAACCTCCATCACAAACCTCCAACTCTAAACTCCAACACTAACCTCAATCACTAACATCTAACAGATCACCCAACTTCCATCACTAACATCTAACACATTATCCAACCTCCATCACTAACATCTAACAGATCACCCAACTTCCATCACTAATATCTAACATATCACCCAACTTCCATCACTAATGTCTAACAGATCACCCAACTTCCATCACTAATGTCTAACAGATCACCCAACTTCCATCACTAATATCTAACAGATCACCCAACTTCCATCACTAACGTCTAACAGATGACCCAACTTCCATCACTAACGTCTAACAGATCACCCAACTTCCATCACTAACGTCTAACAGATCACCCAACTTCCATCACTAACATCTAACAGATCACCCAACTTCCATCACTAACATCTAGCTCATTACCCAACCTCCATCATTAATATCTAGCTCATTACCCAACCCCTAGCACCAACCTCCATCACTAACACCCAACACATTATCCAACTACCATTACTAACATCTAACACATTATCCAACTTTCACAACTAACATCTAACTCATTACCCAACCTCCATCACTAACATCTAACAGAAATCACCCAACCTCCATTACTAACCTCAACCACGAACATATAACATATTATCTAAATTCTAACACTAACCACTAAGACATTACCCAACCTTCACTAACTTCTATCACTAACCTCTAAACATCACCCGACTTCCAACATTAACCTCTAACATCACCCCAACCTCTAACACCAAACTCACCATTACCCTCCAACACTAATCCTTCACATTAACCTCTAACACACCACCCAATCATGAACAACTACGTGCATGAACGTCTACCATGAACCTCTAACACCATCCACCGTAATGGTGAGTATGAATTCAGTGTCTGATTGCTACTGATGAGAAACCGGCATAACCTTTTTTGCTATGACTTTTCTGTGGTTTTTGACCCCAGTGAGAGGAACTGCACTGGGCTTATACAGCCACCTTAAAGCTTTTTCTGCCAGGAACTAATATCTCAGAATCTAATTTAATTCAGAATGTTTTTCGTGACTGCACATCTTTCTTTCTGCTTGTAGTGTGGGTTAGATGTGAGAAGAGAGGAGGTCATATACCTTTATTTTGTTTTATACCAGACATTTATATTTTTAAACCTTAAAATGATCATTCGATTGTTTTCAAATCTAATTTTAATTATCTTCCAATAAAATAAAAAAGCAAAAAAAAAAAAGGCTTGCCCATAAAAGGACCCTGTAGTCATGTTCATTTCTAATCCTGTAATGAGAAATTCAGTGGTGTTTTAAAGTTTGTGAATTTTTGTTATTTCTGCCCAAATGGTTATCCAGCATCGGAATTTCACACAATTCCTAAAAGTAGATAAAAAAAAGAAACAAATGAAAAAATGAGACAAAATATTAATTTATTTATATTATTTACATCTTATGTGTTGTTTTTGAATGTTTAATTGTTATTATAAGCATTTATAGTGTTGAATATGTATCTATTGATATTATATACACATATACATGTACGTATACGCCAGTCAGGGGGCTCAATCCTACTTCGCAGAAATTGGACGTTCGCGTCGGGTCTCGACCCACATTAACCGCCAAAAGTGAGGGATCCCTGTCCCTGGAACGGAATGGACCTCTGTAAGCACAGTCCACATATTTTGATGAGAGTTGAGGTCAGGACTTTGGGAAGGCATTTTCGAAAGCGTAATGCTAGCTAGATTTACCCATTTTATGACCTGCCCTGATGTGTATTTGAGGTCATGAGAGTTCTGCTGGAACACCCAATAGTGTCGTAGTGTATAGCTGGACAGTTTGAGGTTACACTGAAAAATTCTGACGCAGTCCTCTGTCTTCATTATTCCATGCACGCACCAGTCCCACTGAAACAAAACATCCCTTCAGCATCACCATGCGTAACAGCTGGCACAATGTTTTTAAGGCTGAACGCCTCGTTTTTACTTCTCCAAATATAAACTTGGTTAATGTGTTCAAACTTTTTTTGTGTTGTCAGCTGCACACTTTAGTCGGGCTTGGTGTTGACTTTGGAGCAGAGATTTTATGTTCGATTGGCAACTTCTCAGTTTATGTTAAGCTTGCCATGAGTATTGACCCTGCTGCTGGGTTTCTAGCAGCCTGTACGGATTTCATCTCAGCCGATGGTGACAGTGTGTGTATTCTTGCAGCCTTTGGAAAAGTGGCTGCACTTCTCAATACTTTGCCTAAATTTATGATCTTGGAATCTGTGATTATTTAGAAATGGCATTCCAGTTTGGGTAGATTCACAGTATCCATTTAATGTAAATATGTAGAGCTCCTTTGCAAATAAATAAATGAACATTACTAGGGTTGCTTTAGTGAATATAAATCCTTTGAAGACGAGGTCGAGTTTCATCAGCATGGTTATGGAATTTCTGAATAATATTAGCCAAAGGATGAAAATATATTGAGAAGAGTACTGGACCTAGTACTGATCCCTATGGTACCTCATAGCCAACAGTGGCTCTCTACAGCCTTTTTCTATTGCCTTTTCCTCTCAATGGTTTCACTTGCCATCCCATTAATAGCTATATACAGCATATTATATATATTTCACATTAATATATTAGATTTTGTTGCTTTATATTGGCAAATACAGATATGTTCATTCAGAAGGAGATCCGGCATAAATTCCTTCTCCATAAAATCTCACAAAGGTATCATTACTGTCTCAAATGACTCCGTTTAAACACATTAAACTGCGGAAGTTACAGGAGATTACAGACATATATTTATTTCGCTGACTGTAATGGAGTGTACTTTAAAAGTCTTGTGCTGAAAAGATGACTGTCATTATTTTGAAAGCTGAAAGTGTTTGCTCAACACTCCAACCCTCAGCTTGAGGATGTTTCTAAGGAAATGTTGATGGCTTCATTTTTATATAATTCCTGCATGAGCATTTCATAACCCTGCAGCTCTCAGTCACCATCGGGACCGAATCAGGCCCAAATTACTGTACTGTTTGTTCATCTAATTGCTCCCACTGCTACCTCGAGGTAATATATGCTTCTAAAGTATTGATTTCTCTAAAACATGTAGCAAGGGAAATATAAATAATTCAAAAAAGGATTAAATTAAATTTAGAGACTTTGCAAGAGACACAGATTTCTGTTGGTACTGGTTGGCATGCTGGAGCAGATGTCTGAACGCTGAGTGAGATTGAATCGATATTACGGCAAGTGCCAGTCCTCGAGTATTTCAATATGGCAGTACACTGGACAGAATAAAAAATAAACCAAAGCTCTACCAAGACATGGCAGGAAAAGCTAATGCCTTAGAAAATTTAACTTTTTATAAGCGTTAAGATAAATATATTTCCAGATATGAATAATTATCTTCAACAGAAAATGATGCAGCTCTTTGAATACTCTTTGCAGCCTGAGTGAAATTGGTGTTGCTGGAAAGTAAGTTCTTAATAAATCAAGAATTGTTTTCTTCAGTGATCTGTTTGATAAATTAGCACATACCTCATGCTAATGACTTACAATAACTTCAGATAAATATATCAATGTCATCTTTACTATCAACTGGAAGGAAGTACAGGGATCCCTCACTTTTGGCGGTTAATGGGGACCAAGACCCGACACGAACGCCAAATTTCCATGAAGTAAGATCGACCCCCCTGACTGACATATACGTACATGTATATGTGTATATAATATCAATAAATACATATTCAACACTATAAATTCTTATAATAACAATTAAACATTCAAAAACGTAATAAATGTGTTTGGGAGTCGAGTCCCAAACCGAGTCTCAAACCAGAGTCGGTAGTGACTTTGCGGCCTTTCCCTCCCTATTTTAATAGTAAAAAAGTTAAGGGAAAGGCCACAAGTCCACTATCAACTCCGGTTTGGGATGCGGCTCTGAAATCTTGCAAGCTGATTGGTCGAGACAAATTTCCCAGTATTCGTGTAACACAAGAAGAAGAAGAGACTGGGATCCGAATCTGAGTCAGTAGCGCCCCTTGCGGTATTTTCATGAACTTTCCCCCTATTTTTCCTTATTTTTTTATTTTTCAATGAATATTTTTTTAAAATCCGCGATACATTGAAGCCACAGAACCTGAATCGCGACATAGCGAGGGATGACTGTAAATAAATAACATACATACAATACAGGAGTCAACTCGTGTCACAGAGAATATCGTCATAAACCCTTGTTGTGAAGTTTTTATCATCAAGGTATAGCTAAAGAGAACTGTTGCATGAACAATGAAAATCTATACCTACATACACATACCTATATATACACTTATAGACACATACAGTGGCTTTAAAAAGTATTCATACCCCTTGAACTTTTCCACATTTTCTCACATTCCGACCACAAACATAAATATATTTTATTGCCATTTTCTGTGAAAGATCAACACAACGTGGCACACAATTTTTTGTTGTTTATCCTCCTCTCATTTATAGTCTCTCCAATCCCTGTACCTGTTCTGCTGTGATTGGTCACCTTCCTAAGGTGGGTCACCTTTCCTTTCAGTGTGTTGGGTGGCAGCTGAGGATGGGTGAAGATACCGCAGTGCATGTGGGGCAGTGTGGAGAGGCCATTAAGCAGTATTGCACTAATAGGCCCAAAAAGCTTTTTTTTTTTTTAATTAGCTAAAATCTTGTTTTTACGGGCAGCACAAACAGCACAGAGGGAAACCTAAACATGTGTCCAGCATGTTATCTGATACTCTGTTGTTGTCGAACATGGCTGTTCAACACTGTAACAGCATAACACTGTAACATCTCCCCTTTAAACAGAATCCGCATTTCATTTGGAAGTGATATCCCAGGGGAGGGAAAATCAAATACAGTGGAACCTCGAGATACGAAATGAATCCTTCCCGGAGTGGCTTTCGTATCATGATTTTTTCGTATAATGAATCGCGTTTTACATGTAAATCTCCTAACTCGTTCCAAGCTCTACAAAAACACCACATTAAATTTTATAATAAGGGTAAAACCAGAATCAAATAAGAACCAAATGCATTTGAATCATTCAATATACCGAACCTAACCGTTACTGCCTGTACATGAAGAAGATAATAGAACAGAATGCAAAAAAAAAGAAAAATAATAATAGGAAAATGTGAAACCTTACCTTTCGAGTGAGGCAATGTCCGAAAGTGAAAGTACCGAGGAGGAGGACAAAGAAAATAATAAAAATGGCAGAAAATAAATGGCAGGAAACGTTAAACCTATTTACACTTAAAACACATCGGATACTTCTTCTCTTTTCCTTTTTTTGGCGGTGTATTACCGCCACCACCTGGACTGGAGAGATTTTTGGTACTGAGCATGATTGGAAATTGTGTTCCGTTTCTTTAGTATGCTGAATAATTTTTCCTAAAATGAAGCGAAAAAACCATTGCATGTTGTACTGAAGCTTTCGTATCTCGAGCTTCCACTGGATTTTTAGAGTTTCCTTCATCCCACAATGCAACATGGCTACATTTTACGAGATAAAATTCAGCAGAGTGTGGTGAGGAAGCAACAGTGGAAGCAGTGACAGCTGGATTCATCCTAAAGATGATAAAAATGTGATTAGAAAGAAAAGATGACGATCCTCTCATTTTCTCTCTTCTCTCCTGATTTTCACTCCTGTACTGAACAAAATAAAGAAAATGAAGTAGAACTGGGTTTTAATCATCTATGATGGTTTGTTCTGGTCAAGAGCTGGGGAGAGAGCAGGTGGGGTTAGACTTAAGGATGGGGTTAGATGAGACATCGAGAACATGTGGGTAGAGGGGTGATAAGTAAGTACAGGGCAGGGTATTGATTAGGGCTAGGGTTGGAGTGATGAAATAAGAGGTGGGGTTAGTGAAAACGTGTGGGAATAGAGTGGGGCATGTGTGTGTTTATATGCAAGTAGAGTTAGTGTAGGGGTGGGGTTAGTGTAAGGGGTGTGGTTAGCATGACGGGTAGGGTTAGTGTGAGGGAGATAGAATAGAGTCAGGGGTGGGGATAGCATGAGGGGGTGGGGTAAGTGTGAGGGAGTGGAAATAGAAGCAGGGGTGGGGTTGGCATGAGGGGGTTGGGTTAGTTTGAGGGAGTAGGCATAGAGTCCAGGCTGGGGTTAGCCTGAGGAGGTGGGGTTAGTGTATGGGGTTCGAAATAGATTGAAGGACGGGATTAGCATGGGAGTGGGATTAGTGTGAGGGGTGGGAATAGAGACAGGGGTGGAGTTAAGCATGAGGAAGTAGGGTTAGTGTGAGGGGTGGGAATAGAGTCAGAGGTGGGGTTAATGTAAGGGGTGTGGTTAGCATGACGGGAAGGGTTTGCGTGAGGGAGTTAGAATAGAGTCATGGGCAGGGTTAGCACGAGGGAGAGGAAATCGGGTCATGGGTGGGGTAAGCAGTGGGGAGG
>JAQNCB010000006.1:1619487-1630673 GCA_030068295.1 Euristhmus nudiceps | reverse complement strand
AATCGTTAGATTAGTCGATTATTCGATAAAATAATCGCCAGATTAATCGTTTAAAAAAATAATCGGTTCACCACAGCCCTAGTAGGAAGGCTGTTCTTTTGCATTTTATATGAATGATATATATTTTAAAATAATAATAAATATATATAATAATAATAATGAATTTTAGTTGAGTTGGGCATTGCGTATTTTTCCTCCACTAACTTCAGGACAATATAATTCAGGAAATTCTTGGACACCGGAAGCGGGAGGGAGATTCCAGGGGGATACATAACCACGCCCCCTATTCGGGAAAACGGGGAGGGGCTCCAGGCGTGTTCCTGAGCCTGAAATTCTTTACGAACGACTTCGTCTAGCTTTGTCACAAATAAATAAACAGATAGATATATTACTCGAAGCATGTGTTTTACTTCATATACATGTCTGACAGTTATTAAACTTTTCTATACTTGATGATAAAAGTAAAACATCTTTAATCAAACAATTAAATAAAGATCGGATTTCCACGTAAGAATATAGGACCGCAGATTTAGTGATGGTAATAATAAAGATGATGAGGTTTTCTTTGTTATTCGAGTTATTAATGAATAATGTGTGTAAAATAAAAGCGTGACAGAGCGAGGCGCCATCTTGAACCGGGTTGCCAGGTCGGTATCAAATCCACTTCCAGTGTGGTGATTTCTGGGGTCTTGTGGACATATTGCGTAGTTCTGAGAATTAAACGCACCGATTAATGATTCTCAGGCGTCTCCGGGATCACAACTCACAATGACTACTGTGGTTAAAGGTAAAATGCTAAAGTAAATGCTAATGCTAGCGCGGGATTTGCTACGGCCTTGGCGCCAAACTCGGGCCGCCCCACATTAACGGTGGCTGCAGCCTGGATGAGTGAAATATACCTCTATCCAGTAACCATAGAAACATGATGGTTCTGAGTGGCAGAAATACGGATCCTGTTCCTACTTGTAGAGTTGTTGTGGTTGGAGATAGCGTGTCGGTTCGGGGTGAAAGCCGCTGTTTGTTATCAGAGCGGTGAGTGCAGGGGCCTGTGGACGAGCAGCTGAGGAAACACAGCAGTATTGTTCATGGAAATAATCCTACCTTACACTTCAAACCAGCTCTCATCCGCTCACTGGGGCTTCCGGATGGTTCTCCTCATGTTAGAAGTCCGAAATTATAGGAATATGTGTGTACTGTTGAGATGTGTCCAGTTACACAATTTCAATACACGAAAAAAGCTCGAGCCTTCTCTCCACCACCACACAACAGTCCTATTGTACAGGCCGGGCCGCGGGGTCCTAAACTCCGCCTCTTCCAGAGCCATGCTCGCCTGCGCTACTGGGACGGAGCAGGAAACGACGGGTTTGGAACAAACTCCCCGTTCACACGTGCGCAATATCCCGGATTTTTCTTTATTAAACTCCCCCTTCGCACGTGCACGATACCCTGGGTTTTCTTTATTGTTAAACTCTCCGTTCACACGTGCGCAATACCTCAGATTGTCTTTATTAAACTCCCTATTCACACGTGCACAATACCCTGGATTTTCTTTATTAAACTCCCTATTCGCGTACAATACCCTGATTTTCTTTATTCAAGTCCCTGTTCACACGTGTGCAATACATCGTTTTTTTCCTCTCAATCATTCACTAAATTTTTTTTGACCAATTCCTTGCTCCTTATGGTTGGCTTTTCTTTCTTGATTATTTAGTTTTGTGGTCGGGATGAGTTTTAGACTTGTTTTTGTAATTGACACGTGGTTATACACACAGAGACAGAAGGGCAGTGATGTAGTGGTTAGGGTTTGGGTGCTGTGCTCATAAATAAGAGGTTTTGGGTTTTAATCTCTGTTAGACCTTCTCTGTGCCAAGACCCCTGAGCAAGGTCTTAACTAAGAGCTAAGAGTGTGCATCTGTTCACCCAGCAGTACAAGTGGGTACCAGTTAAGCAGTGCCTCATATTAGTCTGAACACCTGTGTCACTGGGTACAGCTCAAGTATCCCCCCCCCAAAAAAAAAAAAGAAAACAGAAATTTATTTGTGAAACTCCTCATTCACACATGTTCAAAAAAAAAATCCTGCATTGAAAAACAAAATTATATCCACCAAACTTATTGATTGTAATATTTTTAAAAAAATAAGTGAATATCCCCCCAGTGCAGCTAACTGGGTTATCAAATGCCAGCCATGTCTCTCACCCTCTATGGTGAGAGGGATGTAAAAGAACCATTGCTGATATTCGTCAGGAGTAGGCTGCATAACGGTCAGCGTGGTTTCTGCCCTGCGATGGCCTGGCGAGCTGTCTAGGGTGTATTCTGCCCTCGCCCAGAGTTGGCTGAGATGGGTGCCAGCCTCCCTGTGACCCCAATTAGGAATAAGCGGTTTGGAAAATGAATGAATGAATGAAAAGTGAATATTCCCCGATACCATGGTTGATTTTTTATTAATACTCAGTTTTAGTATCAAGAAAGAAGAAAAAAAAAAAAGAGCACTAATCACAAGTCCTGACTAAACACTAAACCCTGCTGAAGATTGTACATGTGGTTAATGTCACAGGTTAGTGGCATCGTAATAATAATTCTGACTCCTGATATGCAAATCAGCAAGCACTGTGCGTGTTCATGCAAATCAGCTGACATCAGGTTCGTGTAAAAAAAATTGTTCTCCCTTCCGATGTAATTAATTGGAAGCTGGTTAGCTTGGCTTGGACAGATGACTGATTTCTCAGAGGATTTTAAAGTGGTTTCAGGCTCCATACCAAAAAAAAAACAAAAACATACAGATATTATAACTGTGGAGAACAATGCAAGTGTGTGGGCGTGGCCTGAGTGTCTTAAACGTAAGAACATGCATTTTGATAAGGGATGGCATGGGCAGGGCTAGCACATCCACCACACAAAAAGAAAGTGAGAACGTTTGTGTGGAGTTTGCATGTTCTCCCCGTGCTTGCATGGGTTTCCACCGGGTCCTCTGGTTTCATCCCACAGTCCAAAGACATGCAGAGTAGGCTAATTGGGAGTTCCAAATGGACCCTAGGTGTGAGTGTTAGCGAGTGGTTGTGTGTGTGCCCGTTCATCGGCCTTGTGAGCTGTTCAGGGTGTACCCCGCCTTCACCCAGAGTTGGCTGAGATAGGCTCCAGCCTCCCTATGACCCTAACCGGATTAAGCGCTTTGAATAATGGGGGGGGGATTTTTTAGTAAGTTTACCCTGATATCTTGTAGTGGACGGGAATAAAGTATGTCGGTGGAGCACGAAGATGAAATCAGGCGAGTTTTTCACCTTTTAAAACTCATACAGAATATGGATTACTGTGTCTGTAATTCGGGGAGGGACGACGACCCTGAAAGTGATCTGAGAGAAAAATAATAATTTGAAAAGGGCAGTACCTTACAAAACATAACTTGGCTCTAATAGGAGCGTAATATTCTGAGGCAAGACGATTAAATTTATGACCATACAGCAAGCACAACAGTACAATGTGGTGAAGTATAATGTGACCCTCCCCCACACACACACCTCTACCCCCACTCACAGGGTGCGGCGTTGCACGTTTGCCTCATGAAACAAACCTCTCCTGGTAATGTCAAATACCAAAGGGAGTCGAGATACAAAGTGTGAACAATTCCGACACCCATAATTTGAACATATTAAATCAATAATAATAATAATAATAATAATAATGACAACAATAATAATAATAAGAACCATGTAGTAATAAAACTGTACTGAAGATGTATTGATAAATCAGTGTACATTACTTTCTACAAAACTGTCTCATACAAACAAGAACCAATAAACCGTACAAAAGTACATTAAAATATGAACATGGTGTTTCATCTGTACAAAACAATCAGAGTTTGATTACAGGACTCATGACCGCAGTATAAAAAGAGGGGATGGAAAAGAGATGATGTTACATAGAGACAGAAGTACATTCAGGTCCAATCGACTGGCGGCATAACGCCTTCATTTCTATAAATAACTTTAAAAAAAAAAAAAAAAAAAAAAAAACATAAACGGAGAGTAAAGTGTCGGAGCATTAAAAAGATATTCAGCATTCAGAGGATTAAAGAAGAAAGAATGATGATTCTCTCATTTAAAATCGAATCGACTGCAACACGCTAACGGCGATTCCTGTTTCACAGACAGAGAGAAGGTACAACGGTGACTCTTTCACATAAATATCTACACATGTGAAATTATTTTCAGCATGACGGATGACCAAGCAGCGAGTTGTTTTTACCCTTACAAGAAAAATCTTTAAAAAACATTCAAGAGAATGGAGAGGAAAAATCATGAAGATACCTGACCTGCAAAAACGTACAGTTCAGCAGCACTATTTCAGTTAAAAATAAATTATAAAAAATACAAAAACACACAAAAAAGGTTGTTTAAACCAGGGGTTCAAAGAATTTTTTTCATCCATGGAGTCGTTTAATTAAAAGACAAAGAAAAAATTAGCAGCCTAATTTAAAAAAAAATAAATAAATTTGACCTATTACTCAAATGTTTCACCTGTTCACTTGAACTAACAAGTGTTTTTTTTTTTTTTTTTTTTATAAAAAGCTTCAATGATTCGATCGATTCATCTGTCAGCAGGTGAAGCGATTCAACTGCACACGAATTAATTCACCTGCAGAAACTCAACCGACTCGAATGCTAATGAATCGATTCATCTGCAGGAAGTAAATCGACTCGTCTGCAGGAATCGACTCGTCTGCAGGAAATGAATGAAACACACCCTCTGCTACGGACAGAAAGAAGAAATGAGCTCTGGATGTGATCCGTAAAATGTTTTAAAAACTCATTCTACCATTGCAGAGTCATTTCTTTAGCGCTGGCTCCGCGTTCTCCATGCTTCACTGATAGCTCTGTGCATCTAGTGAAGTTTTGTTTCATATTTTTTATAATAATGTCTTAGGTGGACGTGTTAAGCTCTGCACGCATCCAATGATTCATTTCATCATGTACAGCATTAATAAAACTGAACGAATCAAGAGAGTCAATTTCTGATTCGACTCCTTAAAGCGATCAACAGCATCCTGAGTTATTGAGGTCTACATTACAATCCGGATTAATAAACTCTAAAAGGAACTCGATAATACATAGAAATCACTTTGATCACAATGGCTTGGGACTCCCAACACTGTGACCTCCTGACCCTGAGGGGTCCCCAGATATCACTACTAAGAACCACAGAATTAAATCAACCTTTAAAACAAAAAGGGAGACAGAGAGAGACAGACAGAAAGAGAGAGAGAGCTGCGCGAGTGGACTCTGCGCTCGCATCACCACTAGATCATGAATCTCTGCTCCGCTAGCAGTTTGCAGACGTAGGTGTCCGTAATAAACAGCGCTCACTCATGATGCGTTCACAGTCCCAGCTGCATGTCAGCAAAGTTGAAAAAGTTGTCGACGTCCTGTGAGGCTGAATTTTTGTTTTCGGAAACGAACACCTGCGGATTAAAACGTCAACAAAGAAACAGAAGTGCGCTCGCTGAACGAGACTGCCACACTTTTTACCTTTTTAACCATTCACTGCACATGATGTCATCATTACGTGACCCAGACTCCTCCCTCTCCTCACATTTTCCCACGTATACAAATAATATCCCGCTGTCCAATCAGGATACATGGCTGCGAGGGAATTCGTCTGTGAGCCAAAGCAGACGACTCCGGATCAAAGAGTGATGATAACACGCTGACACGATCCGCAATCTCCGTTTAACAAAAACAACAAACTCCAAACAATGATCCCGTAACGGAGTGTTGGGTTTTATTTCTTTTAATAAATACACCACACACAAACACTGAATGGTGGAAATTACAGTGGAACCTCGAGATACGAAGGCTTCAGTACACAAAAAAATTAATTTTACGAAACGATATGCAAAGGTTTTTTCGCTTCATTTTATGAAAAATTATTCACCATGAAGAAAGAAACAGTACACAATTTCCCATCATGCATTGGTCAAGATCCACACTCCAGTCCAAGTGGTGGCGGTAATACACCTCAAGTTGGTTTGTCAACCGCCAAAAAGAGGAAAAGAAGAATAATCCGATGGAAATTAGAAGCTTGATTTTAATGTTTCCTGCCATTTACTTTCTGCCATTTTTATTATTTTCTTTGCCCTCCTCCTCCTCGCCACTTTCACCTTCGGACATCACCGCACTCGAAATGTAAGGTTCCACATTTCCCTTTTTTTTTTTTTTTTGCATTATGTTCTATTATCTACTTCATGTACAGGTAGTAATGGTTAGGTTCGGTATATTGAATGATTCAAATGTATCTGGCTCTTATTTCATTCTGATTTTATCCTTATTATAAAATTTAATGTTGTGTTTTTGTAGAGTTTGGAACGAATTAGGAGATTTGCATGTAAAACGCGATTCATTATACGAAAAAAAATAATGAGACGAAAGCCACTCCGGAATGGATTAATTTTGTATCTCGAGCTTCCACTGTATTTCAAATTTACTTGCAGGAAATCCGTCATCCAGTAGTATTTCATAGTAGAACGTTTGTCACGCAGCTTTACTTTTAAACTGTACATCAGAGAGATTTTACCCAGCGAGCACAGCAACATCGTCTGACTCTCACACGCAAACGTATTAATTGTGGAAAATTTAGAGGTCAGTCTGCGGCGCATGATGACGACGACAACATCACAGAGCTACAAGTGCTGCTGAATGTTTGCTCAGGTGTAAACTGTGCAGGATTACCTGTGTGCCTTTGAACACCTCATTAGCGATAATCCTGCAGGCTTCCACCACGCCGTCTCCATTCAACTCCAGAGCCACAACGGGACCTACACACACACACTTTTTTTATTATGAAAAGTTATTAATGAATAAATTAAAATATTAATATATAATTAATTAAAAAAAAAAAAAAAAAAAAAAAAAAAAAAAAAAAAAAAACTTATGCAGCTGCAATAATTTTTTTATGAAGTTAGCGGTTGATTATTACGTGATAAACACACAGAGACGGTACTGTATTAAAACTAAGTTCATTCATATAAAAATGATACACATACTCTGACCAATCAGTGTCAAGAACTTACACAGCTACACTGTAGTACAAGGAAGCGTTTACTCGTTATCACACCAATGTCAACCAGCCTGCAGTTTGAGATCTTGCCCATTGATGACTAACATAACGCTGCGACAAAAACCTCAACTTCCTGTGTCTATGCTGATTAGAGTAGCGGAGATGTGAGGAGGCTCGGGTCTGTTCTATGATACAAATCAACGAAAATACTGTACAGCCGGTGTCATGGTTTAAAAACCACACTCGCCTCTCCCTCCTACCGCTACAGGAGTAGAGCTCTGATATTTTGAATTTGCCCTTTGGGGATCAAGTCGGGATTACGTTATATCGTATATCATCACGCCTGTGTGTGTATGTATACATTAGTGTATGCTGTAAGTGGCGGAGGACGTCTCTGACCTTTCGCTGTCCATTCCGTGAGCTCCTCTGCACTGTTCTGGAAAACACGGCTCACGTCTTCAGGGCGCATGGACACCTCTTTGGTCTGGATGAGGACAAAGCCCTTGGCGGTCACCTGCACATACAGAACGACATTACAGGTACAGACGTTCCTTTTACGTACGCATGTCTAGTCTCCTGAAACTGGAGCTCGTTCTTGGTTACTACGGCAACTGAGCTGCATGTCTTTATTAACTGTGACGACTTTAATCCATTTATAGCTGCATTTAAATTTCAGTTCCTCAGTTTCCCATCGCATTTCTGTTATAGGGGCCAAGTGCGGCATGATGCCCCTCCACCCCCCTACCCAGTCATCTTTTCAACATAAAGAATCCACAATGCATAAACGTTCTCAAATCTCTCCACCCACTCGCCCACGCTTCTTTTCCCTCAAACTTTTCACCATGAATTATTACATTTATTATTGTTTATTTATTGATGCAGCCCTGACGAAGCTGCATCTCACCTCCAGTAATAACACACCTCCACACCACACTACACCAAGTGCTGCATCTCTCTCACTGAGGGAAATCAACTTTATATCTACATGCTGAAATCACAGATACAATTTCCCCCATTTTAATAAAGCTTCCTGTTCTAAAACACACAGTCATTTAAAAGACCAATTCACAAAAAAAAAATAAATAAATAAAAATTGTAATGACTATGACCTTTTTACACACCCAGGGACGGAGTGTATTTATAAAATGTATGTATTCGAATTATAAAACATCATTAAATTAAGGTAAACGATGCTGCAGCCTCTGGATGGTGTGGCTCAGAGACTTATTGAGCATGAAAACTAATCCAGCTCTCGGAGAGTCCATTCTTGCCATAAATTACCATAATTAGCAATTCCTATTAATATATATAACAGAATTACATCCAAATACATTTTCTTACTGCTCACAGATACAGTTATAACAGTGTAATAACAGAGTATCGACCAGGTGTGGCAAAATTAACCCGTAGATCTCAGGTTTGAATCCGGGTTAATGCACACAACCGTATGTGACTGGGAGCCCATGGGAGCTGATTGGCCGAGCTCTCCCGGGAAGGAGGGACGGCCTGTTAATCACAGCAATCGCCAACCAATCATGAGTGTCTGTGAGCTCAATCGTACGAGGGGGCGGAGAGCATTTTCCCTCCGAGTGTATTAGACCGCCTCAAATACGCATGGCACCGCAGTTCAAAAAGAGGCGGGTGGCTAGGGGGTGTGTGCATACTTTCGCCCCTTCCTGGTTGGTGGTGGTCGTGTGACAGGGCAGGCAATACCTGATGGGTGGGAATTGGATACGAATAAATTAAGGAGAAAAATTGGAGGGGGGGAATAAAAAAAAATAAAAAAAAAAAAAAAAAAAAAAAAAAAAAATTGTAATCGAGTAAAAAAAAGTAATGGATTAAATTAAATGATGTGAAAGCAGGGCGTGAACCGAGTGATGATAGCGCCACACGAGTGTGATGCAGAGTATTAACAGTGTGATAGAGTAATGGTGCAGGATAATGAACAGTAATAGTTTAGAGTAATAATGTGCAGCACTCAGGTGGAATAAGAACACACCGAGTTAATGTGGAGTGCTAACAAAGTAACGACAGCTCAAGGCCGCAGAATAATGAGAAAGCACAAACAAATAAAGGAATGATGAAGTTATGATTAAGAAACAGAGTAATAACAATGTAATAGATTATGAATGTAAGGTACCAACAGCGCTCACAAAAACAACTACGGAGGATCTCGTCCTCTGCATTCCCCTCTTCCTCTTTTTCTCTCCCTCGGTACCCCCCCCATCTCAGTGCGGTTTTTAAAATACAATGATGCGAAAACGCAGCATCAGCCCTTTCATTTTTTGCTTTTATGAGACTTTTGTAAAGGAGTAAAGAGAAGTAAGAGTGCAGAGGAAGTGAAAGGAAACTTCCACAGAGGAAGATAAGCATGTGATCTACATTTACTATGAAAAAGGAAACAAAAATATTTAACACAAGTCTTAAAAATTAATTTTGGTAGCAGCCTGACAGATGTACAGTAACAAGGAGATAATTTTATTTTATCAAATTAAAATAAAATAAAAGATTATATATTGGATTTAGTAACTTATTTCACCTCCATTTAAGCTTGAATTTATTTTTATAATCATTTTCCAGATGCATTTATTCATGGTTAATATTTCCATTCATTCATTTTCTGAGCTGCTTAATGCTAATTAGGGGCGCGGGGAGGCTGGCGCCCATCTCGGCCGACTCTTGGCGAGGGTGGGGTACACCCCGAAAGGCTCGCCAGGCCACACAACCATTCACAACCACACTCACACCTAGAAATGATCTGGAACCGCCAATTGGTCTACTGTGCATGTCCATAGACTGTCGGAGGAAACCTACGCAGGCACATGGAGAACATGCAAACTCCACACAAACGCCCCGAGCCCGGGAATCAAACCCAGGTGCGGACTTGCTAACCACTGTGTCACAGTGCCGCCCTACCGGTATTCGTTAAAACTCTGCAATAATAAAGAGAGCAGTATACCCCTGCCTTCACCCAGAGTCGGCCGAGATGGGCACCAGCCTCCCCGTGACCCTATTTAGGATTAAACAGATCAGAAAAGTAAATGAATAAATTAAGAAAGCATCCTAACAACCCGTCGTCAATCCCGCCATGTAGAACGAATGGTCACTCTACCTCGTTGATGAGCTTCCGCGCGTTGGCCGTGGTATAATCTCCGGCGAAGAAGACAAACAGGCAGGACTCGTCGCTCTCCTTCCTCCGTCCTCCTTTAGTTAACGGGACGATGCTGCGGTTCCCATCGGCGGACACGCGAACACCCTTAAACTCCGACTCGGGATCAGGGAGGGGGACATGCTCCAGGACGGCGGTGTCCTCGGACAGCAGACTCCAGTTGTTCTCTCCCGAAACGGGCGTGAAGTCGTGCACGTTGCTCCAGTTGTTGTTGAAGATGCTCAGCCCTGCGTCCTTGAAGTGGAAGGCCAGATCGGGGTAATAATACTGAAAGCAGCCGAACTTCATGCCCGTCGAAGATTCGATGATGGGCTGCGTGGCGCAGCACAGAAACACATCCATTTTCTTGCAGTCACGCGTGCGGAACTGTTGGCACGCCACGACGCACTTGACGTCCTTGCAGTCCCGGAAGAACACGCTGCCTTTGACAGGGCCGAGTACGATGCGGCAGTCGGTGCAGTCGTCGATGGTGACCGTGGCCGAGTGGTCGAACACGTAGATGTTGCAGTTCTCACATTCTTGGATGACGAGCTGCTGACCGTTCAGTTTTCCAGGCAGCCGACCCACAGTGGCGTCTTTCAAATCGGCCAGCGTGAAGTCTTTCGGATCGACCTGCGTGACGACAGTCAGATATGTTCAGAGGCGATGTTTAAACATGCATCCTAAACATTTTTATGCTTTTGGTTTTGACGAGAGAAAACTTTGTGAGTTTCATAAATACCAGAGATACTTCAGTAATAACTTCCTCACACCACATCTGTGTGGAAAACTAACCCCGTCTGAATAGGGCTGTCGTTTGGGTCCATCATAGCTCAGGGCAGAGGTTCCATGTGAACCTGCCACTATTCATCGCCAAGCTAAAATATTAAATGAGGTATCCGACCACAAAATCTCAGGCTGCCGACATGAACTGAAAACCAGAACAGCTTTTTTTTTTTTTTTTTTTTTTTTTTAAAAATATTTGCC
>JAQNCB010000006.1:1553935-1564667 GCA_030068295.1 Euristhmus nudiceps | reverse complement strand
CTACAATACTTATGTACTAGGGTGACCAACTTCACACAACCTAGGTTATAACTACTATAACTACATGGCTTGAGAATCGATATTAAGATGTTGGTGGTGTTGTGTGGTTTTTTTTTTTTTTTTCCTTTCTTTCTTTTTTTTTTTTTTTTTTCTCTTTTATTTTATTTTTTTTATTTTTTTTTACACAAGTATATGGATTTGATTGAACGTTACAATCTGTTTTTCTTTTCCTTCTTTCAAAAACAGGTGTTGACATTTGGTTATTTAGGTCCAGTCAGGGTGGTTTGAGGGTGGCGGGTGGGGGGTAATGTTATTGGTTGTGTGTTTATAAAAAAAGAAAACAATGTAACTTTTTCTGTATCTTTAACATTATAATTTTCAATAAAAAGAAGTTTAAAAAAAAAAAAAAAAAAAAACATTCAAAAACAACGCATAAGATGTAAATAAAATTTAAATAATATAATATATGTACATTCCTTGACTTCTGCCTTTTCTGTCACACGAATGCTGGGAAATATTTCTCGACCAATCAGCTTGCGAGATTTCATAGCCGAGTCCCAAACCGGAGTCGGTAGTGACCTTGAAGCCTTTCCCTATTTAATAGTGAAAAAGTTAAGGGAAAGGCCACAAGCTCACGACTGACTCCAGTTTGGTACTCGGCTGTTAAATCTTGCAAGCTGATTGGTCGAGACGAATTTCCCAGCATTCCTGGGAGAAGACGGAAGAGGCTGGGATCTGAATTGCAGTCAGTAGCAACCCCACTTTTTCCCTATTTTTCCTTATTATTTTTATTTTTCGGTAAGTATTTTTAAAAAAAAAAAGCCGCGATGCACTGTAGCCGCAGAACCTGAACCACGATATTGCGAGGGCTGACTGTATATAGAATATTGTGATCTCCGGTCATGTTTATCGGTTTATTGGCATGGTTCATTTCTGTAACCTGAACAGTCAGGGGGTGTGTATAATTTTTCAATACTGTGTGTGTGTGTGTGTGTGTGTGTGTGTGTGTGTGTGT
The DNA here is from genome assembly GCA_030068295.1 of Euristhmus nudiceps. Taxonomy (NCBI): domain Eukaryota; kingdom Metazoa; phylum Chordata; class Actinopteri; order Siluriformes; family Plotosidae; genus Euristhmus; species Euristhmus nudiceps. The sequence continues at coordinate 1,563,652 of JAQNCB010000006.1, read as the reverse complement.
GTGTGTGTGTGTGTGTGTGCGTGCGCACACACACCTGAGCACCCCTCCGTCTCCTCATCGCCACTTGTCCCTTTGCTCCACAGAACAGCGAGCAGCTTCGGGACACCAACTCGGATCTCATCCTGACAGACGGGGACCTGACGCTGACGTATGGTGACACGGCCATCACGGTTAACGGTGCCTCATCAGCTTCGTCGTTGTCGGGGCCGAAGAGCGGGAAACGCAACGGCAGCACGTCCGAGGAGGCGCTGGAGAGAGAGTTGGACTCGCGTGAGCAGGAGCTCCTGAGCCGGGGCACAAGGCTGGTGTTCCCCATGGAAGATCACGCCTGAGAAGATCCGCCCACCACTTGTTGACTCCTCCCTCTGCACATTCTGTCTCTCTCTCTCTCTCTCTCTCTCTCTCTCTCTCTCTCTCTCTCTCTCTCTCTCTCTCTCTCTCTCGTTCCTCTCTGTCTCCATGCCTAGGACACATCGACCCATCTGTTCCTCCTGTGCTGCTTTAAAGCCATCGGACAGGGGACAGGGCAAAGGGAGACAGTCCGAGCGTGATGATCTCCTGGGTTTACTGAACTGCAGAAGGTGCACAACATTAGTGATACTGTGATTCAAGAAAATAGTGAACTGTCTCAGACTGTAGTGAGGAACTTGGAGGAATTTTGGGCCTGCTGGAGTAGATGTGGGTCATGATCGGCTCTAGGAGATTTTTTTTTTTTTTTTTTTTTTTTTTTTTTTTTTTTTTTTTCTCTCTCTCCATCAGCCATCGCCCACATCGAGCAGCTAAAAATATGAAGCCTAAGCATAGACGTGAGGTCCGTCTGCCTCACAAGCCAAGTGTAGCTCTTTTTATCTCTCTCTCTCTCTCTCTCTCTCTCTCTCTCTCTCTCTCTTTCTCTCGCCCTCACACCCGCACACACTTACACACGTTTTCTTTGGAAGAAGACTTGCTGCCAGTCTTGCTGTCCGATTCATTCAGCGTAACCCGAGCATTCATTACATGCTGCACTGTTCTCTATTTAAATGTCGGCTGCTTTGTTTGTATGTAAATGTACAGGACTCGTGCTGAGGAGTTCGTGAGCGGCACACAAAAACATTCTTCCAGCATGCACATGTCTCATGACCAGCATCTATTGTTGGACTTTCTGAAGCATTAAACCGAGATCACAGCTGCAAAAACTTCTGAGTGAAAGTGTAAAGGTATCAAAAGGCTCGAAATCTTCAGGGTTAAACTGTACATCGGATAACTGACCCTGCATGACTGAGTTAAAATAAACATTCTTAACTAGGCAGCCACCTAATTTACATAAATAAAGACGGTGATGCAGACAACGTTACATTTTAATTTTATAGTAACAAAAGTAAACAATTTTTTTTTCTGATCCACTCTGCACTTCTCCTGCTAACTTGAATCAGATATGTTGAAATAATTTACAAAGTTCACTAGCTAGCTAATTTAATGAACTGATTCGCAAACTTTAACAAAACTAGCAAATTTAGTGAATTAATTAAGCAAAGTAATTAACTAGCTAACTTGATGAATTAATTTACAAAACTCAACTAGGCAGCAAAGTTTATTGACTAACTTACAAAACTTGACTAGCTAGCTATTTAATACATTTTGGAAACTGTACTAGCTACCTTCTTTAATTATGTAATATATGAAATTTAATTACTTATCCAAGCTACAGAAATCTGCAGAACTAATTTTTAAATTTTAACTAGCCAGCTAAGTCACTGAACTAATTTTGCAAAACATGACTACCTAACTAACAGCAATTGTACATTACAAAACTTGACTAGATACTGAATTTATTGAACCAGATTTTCAAAACAGCAATCGCTAACGAAGTTGATTAACTAACTTACAAAACGCACCGTTAGCTAATTTAATAAACTGATTTCTAAAACTCAGCTATCCAGTAATTTGCAAGTATGAGCAGCTAGGTAAATTAGTGAACTACTTTAAAAAACTGTGAGATAGCTAATTAAAGAAAATGTATTGCAGTCTTAATTTGATAGTTAATTTAATTGGCTAAATTACAAAATTCAACTAGCTTTTTTTTGTTTTAAGGTCATTGTTTCATTTTCTTGATGTTTAATTATTAATTAATGCCAAGTTGAATTTGCAATTAAAAAAAAAATCACGAGCTATCTAATTTAGTGTGCTAATTGAAAAAAATAAATCATCCAGCCAATACTAAATTAAAATTTAGCTAGCTACTGAAGTTACCAAGAAGCTATACCTCTAAATTTTACACAAAAAAGCTACACTACAAACATGAACCAGCTAGCTAATCTAATAAGCTAATTAACAATGCGGTTTTCTGTTGAATTTATGCAGCCTCATGGCAAAATATAACTAGTTTATTGTACTCAAGTGCAGTAAAGATGGAGCTGTAGAGTTACTACCCCGGATCCTGCAGAACTTTTATATTTTGATCTTTTTTTTTTTTTTTTTGTCGGAAAACCTTTAAAAAATTTTCTGAAGGAAAAACTTGAGATTTATCATCAGCCCAGCCAGCACATCTGCCTCAGTGTTTCCTTTTCTCCAGTTTGACACGCCCGTGCCAACTCTTCGGTCTTTACGTGTCTATCTCAGAGCGTTAGCATAAACAAATTGCATTTACACACCCAGATGTGAGTGATGTGCACAGCTGTCTCTTCACCAGTGTGATGATGACTTGCACTTTTACAGCTGGGTTCATGTTGTGTGTCCTGAGCGTTTTTCTCCAACCAGGTCACATGAATCTAAACCCGAGCGCCGTGTGACTTGGGAGTACACTTAGCTGCGGGAGTTTGAGTTTTCTCAGCTGCTGAGAAGGGAAAAAAAAGTTTCAGTAACATCTGCGTCAGAACTCTGAGCTGAATCTGAATCTGTGAATGCAGTCCTTCATCGCCAAATTCTCTCCGGTTCAGGTTGTACAAGAGGCCACTGTCTGAATCCTCATCATAAACACACAAAGTTGTTTGTTAGCAAATTGTCACAATCTGTCCTCTTCATCGCCGACCCAGTAACAAAGCTGAAACCTTTACCAGAACCATAGTTATAGATGTTTATTAACATGTACAGTAATGTTTCTCCTCTTCTCTTCTATTAATTATCACAAAAGTGAATTTCCAAAAATGAGAATTGAAATTTAAAAAAAAAAAAAACAACACAAATAATTATCCATCCCCTTACATAAATGTACATTTCGTCCTCCTCTATTGTGCTGTGAAATGTCGAAGTGCTGTGGGGAAAAAGGATTGTTTAGAAGAATATGATTAAAGCAGTGTCTATCAGAAAACATTTAAATTATAACTAATGTACAAATTACTGTATGAATACAACCTGGGCTCATTTATCCAAGAAATAGCTAGCTAATTTAATCATTAATAAACTATAAACAGGCTCGCTAATTTACTGATCAACTTACAAAACAGCTCGAACATTACTGTAATAAACTCATGAACAAAACTTGCAGCGCGAGCTACTACTGTACTGAGCTAATGTACAGAGATGCAACTCGCTAGCTACTTTGCTCTGGCGTAATTACAAATCCTTATTCATGAAGATTTAGAGTTAACGTAAATTCTTCATTTTTTTTTTGTCAGGGAATATTAAGACCGATATCTTATTATTTATTTGATTTTCATTATTATTTTAGATTAAACTCTAAATCACATTAGCATTGAAAATAAAACTTGGCTAGCTGTAATTGAATTATCAAACGTGATTTAATAATGAAATAAAAAGTTAGCAGAACGGCAAACCTCGTTAAAAGTAAAAGTCGAGATGAAAAGTGAGCGACTATTTCAAGATTTTGTTCAACTTAAAATAATCCACGTTATCCTTAATAGTTAAGTTCTTTCGCAGGAGCAGGTTAAATGTGGGTGTCTGTTGTGGACATCACATCAACTCTGGTGGGTGCCAATACTTTTTTAAAATCAGATTTTTGATTCAGAATTGAGTCCTGATGATGCCATAACCAAAGAACAAAGTGAGAGTCGTCCCTGGCGGTTGGATGAGCACTCGCAAATCATAGTGTTTGAGCTTGTGTATGTGAAAGAGGGCAGATAGCACTTTCCTCTGTACTGTAATGTTTCTGAGCAGCAGTCCAGTTTAAAAAAAAAAAAAGTGTCTGAGAGACTGCATGCATTAGATTTCATAATTCCTGGTTGATACACAGGTGTTTTTTTTTTTTAAATATATATTTTGTGCGTACATTTCCCCTCGACACCCGCCATCACGTCCACCAATCAGAGGCAGCCCAGTTTGTAGTGGGACAACCATGAATGTGTGTGTGTGGAAGTGGGTAGATATGATGATTGGTGAAGTGAGGGCGCTGACCTGTGACGCAGCATGGCAGGTAGTTTAGCATGGGGAAAAAAATGTTGCCTGGCTTGACCCGTCTCAGGGGAAGCAGGTGCTGGTCTTTTATCAGCCTCTGGCTGGTCGCTGTTGTAGGACTGAGGTCAGCAGGCTGGATGGATTAAGACACTGGTTCTTGTGGGATGGCTGTGAAACAAATCTCCGCTGTATTGAGCTGGATTTATGATCCATGGTTTATTTTTACCTTCCAAAAAGCCTTTTTTTTTTTTTTTTTTTTTTTTTTTTTTTTAAATTAAGTAAAAGCCTCCCGCGTTCAATGTTAACTCTGGACGTATCCTCATCCTGCGAAGCAGTTCACGCTTCACTGATGGAGTTCACGCTGCTTTGTAGACGTCGTCATGGATACTGAAGTTGCGTCGTGGATTTCTGGGTTTGATCCGGATCCAGACTTGAAGGCACTTCCGCGACTTTCTGCAACTGTACTCTCGAGGTGTCCTGAGCAATCCGTCAGACTTGTACATACGTCTGGGTTCCTCCTTACGCGATCCTGTACCCCGCCGTCCTGCATGTACGTCTCCGTCCAAATATACTCCTCCGTACCCTGGGATGCCATGCTGAATGTGTGTGATGTACAGTATCTATATACCAAGATGACGGCGTCGATGCTTATTACTCCTTATTACATATGAAAATGCACTCGAGCCTGTGTGTGTGTGTGTGTGTGTGTGTGTGTGTGTGTGTGTGTGTGTGTGTGTGTGTGTGTGTGCGCATTAAAGATGATAATACATACCTTTCAAAACATATATCAGTGTATTCAGCTGAACTGGTTTACAGTAGCAATATAAATATCATATAAGAGAGAATTGCTTTGTTACTGAATAAAGAGACAATGTTTACAAAAAAACCCCTCTATTTATTTAAAGATGTGTTCATAAATATGTTTTTGTTCACAGAATGTAGTTTGTTAGTTGAGTTATGAGACATTACGGTATTATAATGTTAATACTGTCTTCACTCATCCATTGAACCACCATCGGTGAACATTTGACTTCACTGCACGGTTCATAAGGCTTCATGACGGCAGATGAGACCTGTATGTGTAATTCCTCTGGAGCTCACACACTGCCTGAGATAAACTCAGCACCAGGGTTTACTGAAACAAACAAGATTGTTTGTTTATTTATTGATCAACACCCTTATTTTATCCTCTAATTCAGTCGTATTCAATTTCCCAACAGTCAAGCATTGCCTCCCTGTCACACGACCACCACTAACCAGGGAGGGGCAGAAGTATGTGCACGCCTCCTCCGTCACATGTGATGCTGCCTCTTGACCCGCCTCTTTATGAACTGCTGTGCATGCATATCTTGATGTGGCTTGACTCACTCGGCGGGAAATGTGCTATCCACCCCCTCGTACGAATGACCTTGCACCCATGATTGGCTGTGAGTGATAGGAAAAAGAACATGTACCATCCCTCCCTCCCATGAGAGTTCGGCCAATTAGCTCCCGTGGGCTCCGGGGCGCGGATAGCTGCGGCATCGACCTGGTTTCGGACCTGTGATCTCCAGGTTGATATCCAGGTTGTCGATGCACCACTTGGGAGCCAGTTATTTATTATTGAGCCCAAACTGATGCAGTGAGTAGCTTCTCTCTTTTTAACCAGCATGTTGAAACAATCCTGATTATCTTGTGTAAAGGGCATAACTCTATTTCTGAAGGGTCTAAATATTGATCTGCATCAAGCAAAGAGAACAACTTTGGAGATCGTGGAAACTAATATAGGGTAAAGGATTGTCCAGTATATTGGAACCATAAAGGACTGGAGTGAACCATCATAAACAAGGAGGAAATGTGGACGTAAGGAAAACTGTAAATGATAAACGGGGCAGTCGGACCCTTGCTGGGTTATCAAAGGTCAGCTGTGTCCCTCACTGTCTGTGGTGAGAGGGATGTAAGAGAACCATCACTGCCTTTGGTAAAGAGGAGCTACACAGCCGTCAGCATGTTTCAGCCTGGCGCGCTGTCCAAGCGTGTCCTCGCCCAGAGTCAGCTGAGATGGGCACCAGTCTCCCCGCGACCCTAATTAGGATTAATCGGTTCAGAAAATGAATGATGAGTTTGGTAGGGGCAAAAGTGATGGGCAATGGTCATGTGACCTGATGCATTCAGATTTACCCAGTGTAAGGGTAAGAAGAGAGATGGATGAAATTATGTACCCATCGTGCCTTCAGTGCAAGGCCCTGGAGGCAGTGTTACGATACGAGGTCGCTCCGGTTGGTTCGGTCAAGGCTCAGCAACATTAACGAGGCAATAAAATGAAGGCGCTGTTGAGCTGTATGTAGTGAATGAGTAGGTTCTTGCATCAATGCACTTTTCCTCCCTGATGGCGCCGATATAAAACAGGGATTTGAATAATGAGCGAGTGGTTCAGGAAGCACAAGGAATCATTTTCACATATGTATCAGCCCCCCAGAGTCCTGTCCTTGAAGGTTGAAGGTTTTCGGGATGTGCTGGAGAAGACTTCATGGAGTGGTTCAGTTTTTCCCTCATCGGATCAAGACGTCGGTGAGAAATGAACCCGACACCAGATGGGAATAAACGTTATGGTGCTTAAGTTGTAATGCCATGGCAACCACGCACTGTAATCAAGGCTAAAGGTAGAACATTCACATTTTCGTGTTGCACAAAAGAAACCTTTTTTTTTTTCTTTCCTTCCTAATTTATTCGTATCCAATTCCCATCCATCAGGTGTTGCCTTCCCTGTCACATGACCACCACCAACCAGGGAGGAGTGAAAGCATGCACACGCCCCTCCATGACATGCAATGCTAGCCACCCGCCTCTTTTCGGACTGCGGCTCCATGCATATTTGGGGGCGGGTCTAACACACTCAGAGGGAAAGCGCCATCCGCACCTTGTACGAATGAGCTCACAGACGCCCATGATTGGCCGGTGATCGCCGTGAGTGACAGGGAAGTGAGTGTATGCCGTCCCTCTCTCCCGTGAGAGCTCGGCCAATCAGCTCTCGTGGACTCCCGGCGTGGACGGCTGAACATTATTGTTTTTATGACTCTCTATGATCCCATCCTAATATTTTATAACATGTTTATGGTTACTTTTGACCAGTTTATGTTTTTGCTTAAAGGTATTTAACGGCCATGTCATGACCTTGTAATAACATCTATATAAATTGTTATAAATTAGCTTGGAACAAGGACAGAAAAAACTATGTCTCTTTTCTTTACACTTTTCTGTTCATAACCTGTTTGTGAATGCCTCTTACCATGTCAGAGAAATGTATAGTTTCTGTAGACTGTAAGAAATTCTATTTACTCAATTTTCTATCACCAATTATGTCATCTTAGGGTTTATACGAGGACGTAACCATGTTATTACACAGTTATAATAGTTATTGTCATGTTCCTGACAGCTGATCCTAATTAAAACCCGTTAGATTAGCATCTTTATATTAGTGCGTGGTGGACTGCAGGAAGTGCAGACTGATATACAAAACCTTGTGTACGTGCAGTACGGTACACATCATGTAACCTTGTGAACGCCGTTCTACGGTATCACGTTACCAAACATTCAAATGTTTGACCAGCATGTGACCCGTGCTTTGTGGCAACGCCGGTCGCTCCTCTGATGCACGGCTGTGTCCCGCTTCAGACTTCAAAATGCATTATAAAGTGTTTATAAACGTTTCTGATACAATACGGCGTTCAACAAACTTCCGATCCCTCATCTCTGTGCAGAATAAAGTGTGACAGTCAAATGGCAGTGCAGTTCCCATATCACAGGATACACACACACACACACACACAGTGAAGCCCAGCGCGCTGAGCTCCATGTCCTGTAGCTGATGAAGGGAACTGAAGGATTGGCGCTGATCCAACATGGCCGATAATCCGTCCATGATCAGTTCCCAGGCGTCTCCGCGTCACTTCTCATAGTTAGTGTTTAAACTCCTCCAGGTTGTTATCAGTGACCTGTGAAGCCTCGGTGTTGGTGGCAGCATCAGAATGACGGTGCCGTGGTGCGTCTGCTCTCGCATTAGAACTGTCCCTGCCGTCAGTCCTCAAAGGACCAGTCACGGACAGAAAGACGGTGTATGTTCACGTCAGCCTGTTCAGACTCTTCGCTCACAGCCTCGTTCTTCTCTTTAGGCTTCTGAAACACACACACAAACAGTTATTTATTGCATGTGAGCTCATACAGTGATTCACCAGTGACCGTCCTGAGGCACCGCCGTGTACCATCAGAGCAGCCAAAGTAAAAGTGGCACTATAGTGAAGAATACAATAGTATTGTATAGAAATTTACATTGTAACGTACACGGGGAGGCTGGCGCCTATCTCAGCCGACTCTGGGTGAGGGCGGGATACACCCTGAACAACTCACCAGGACATCGCAGGGCCAACACACACACACACACACACACACAAAACCACTCACACTCACACCTCGGGGTAATCTGAAACAGCCAATCAGCGTGATGCACATGTTGTGGGAGGAAACCGGAGTACCCAGAGGAAACCCACACAGTACAAAGTAAGAATTATAAAGTACATACACTATAGCAAAATATGTATAAAACCTAATTTCTAGACTGTAATAAATACAATGTCGAATGAATTGGGGTCGATCCTACTTGGCGGACATTCGGTGTTCGCGTCGGGTCTCGACCCCCCATTAACCGCCAAAAGTGAGGGATCCCTGCATTTTAATCTAAACGTCAGTGACGTGAGTGTGTTTAGTATTTTCTGTGTCGGAGATTATCACCTATGATCGTGTAATCACTGGAATAGCAGAGTTCTGTACATGTTCTTTGGTTCGGCGGGGTTTTTTCCATTTGAAATATGAGTGCGCTGAATCGGGCGGCACGTGAAACTAAATACGCCCGCATCACAGAACTGACATTCATCGTGTCACCACACATAAAAATGGACAGTCAGCCGATACAGTGGGTCCGTTCTGGTCACGTCCCCAACCAACCAGGTCCAAGACCAGCAGGGAAGAGACCCAGGAGGAGCGTAAATGCACCGATATACAGGGGGTCCCAAAAACGTGTACATATGTTTAGCAGCTGATAACTCAATTTTTTTTTCTTTGCAGTGTCTGGACCAAAACGGATATCAGTTTGAGAACAGGCAGTAACAAGACAATAGAATGATATTTGTAAATTCTTTTACATGATGAAAATTATTCAAATTATAATAAACATCAAGTTTACAATTATTTAAAGTGTGTATACATTTTTTGGGACACCCTGTATATAATGATTTAGGAAATAGTATAACTGAAATATTATTTACATACATAATATAGTACCGTATTTTCCGGACTATAAGTCGCATCAGCCAAAAATGCATGATAAAGAGGAAAAAAACATATATAAGTCGC
>JAQNCB010000006.1:1517213-1529187 GCA_030068295.1 Euristhmus nudiceps | reverse complement strand
GCATTTATAGAGTTGAATATGTATTTATTGATATTATATACACATATACATGTACGTATACGTCAGTCAGGGGGGTCCATCCTACTTCACGGAAATTCAGCGTTCGCATCGGGTCTCGACCCCACATTAACCACCAAAAGTGAGGGATCCCTGTAGTTTATTTCTCCTAACTTGTACCACATTGGTTTAACAAATAGTACTGAAACGTAACTTGGTTTAACTTCTGAATGGTTTAAAGTGTCGACTCCTCCCCAGGCTTCCGTTTCTGTCTCCCATAATGCTAATAAGATAAAACTGCACATTAAACCCCTTTAATACGAAGATATCCAGCTGTATCTTTAACTCTGACACTGGAGACTCCTTCCCTGAAAGATTCATACAGTTATCTTTAAAAAAAGAGGTACATCCAAACGAAAGTGTTTAATTAAAAAATATAAAAAAGACATATTTGAACAAGCAAACATTTCCCCTCTCTTTACTTCAGTGCTTACAATGCTGCTTAAAAGTTTGTGAACCCTTCAGGATTTTATACATTTCTGCATAAATATAATCTAAAACATTATCCTATTTTCCTTCATAAATAAATAAATTACCAAGTAAGATATTCTCCTCTCATTTAGTTAACTGGGTTCTGTTTATTTACTTTCAGGACTTGTGTGAAAATCTGATGATGTTTTCGTCGTTTATTCAGTAAAAATATATCAATATGTGTAATAAGCTACAGAGGACGTAATGAGGTCTCAGCCGCAGAATCTGGGAGTGTCCTCTTCATCAGAGTTAACTTCAGTCGTCGTCATCATCATCATCATCATCTTCCGCTTAATCCGCGGTCGGGTCCAAACCTCCCTCTCCCCAGCCACTTCCTCCAGCTCTTCTGGAGGACACTGAGGCGTTCCCAGAACAGCCGATAGATATGGTCCCTCCTCCGTGATGACTACATGTGTTCCGTGTAATTTATGGTAGAATGGGACTGTAATCACTTTATCTGTGTTCACTGCATCAAACAGGGTGAAATGTTTGGCTTGTTCAAGTGTTTTGGGCGAAATACATCATTGCTGTGTGACGTCCCATCAGCACACCTTCAAAACATCAGTGTAACCGAGAATGTCTATTACTATGGAAACCGTAGCATCTCAGAATGTGTCCGAGCTGCTGCTGGTACTATGAAACACCAATCGTGATGTTTCCGATGGGACAGATTTGACGGTCGCGGCGAAACGACACGAATCGAGTCCGTCCGAAGAGCACGCGGCCAAGGAGCCGATCGGCCAGCAGATCCACAGGATGTTCCTCCTGAGGGTCAAGCTCATGCATTTCGTGAACAGTCTGCACAACTACATCATGACCAGGGTGAGGTGTCCTGTGCGGGTTTTTTGACTGGATTTCCGTCTGACGTCTTGGTCACTGCTGACATTTGTGTGCTTTCCTCTGCTCTCAGATCTTACACAGCACCGGGTTGGAGTTTCAGCACCAAGTTCAGGAGGCTAAAGATCTGGACCAGCTGATTAAAATCCATTACAGATATCTGTCCACTATCCACGACCGCTGCCTTCTCCGAGAAAAGGCATGTCGCACACCCTTCCTTTTACCCAATAAACATTGGTATTGTTGGTGAATTAGTAACCGAACTGTAGTGCAAGAGGAATAAAACACCCGAGGGCCTGCTGTTGTTGGAAAATAATCAACTCCTCTCTGTTATGCCGGTGAGTTTAACTGGTGTGTTTTCACAGGTGAGTTTTGTCAAAGAAGCCATCATGAAGGTCCTCAACCTTGTCCTGATCTTCTCTGATCGGTGGCAGGCTGGATTCGGGGCGTGGAAGTACGTTTTAAAACAGTTTAATTCATTTTAATTAACTTGCTTTAATTAAATAGAAACACGATGCTTAAATGGATATCCTGTGTGAATGATTCCGAACCCAAGACCTCCCCGGGCTGAACCCAACCCACAAACTCATATTGTGTGGCTTGGGAGAGCTTTCCAAGAATATGATTATCGTACATACTTTGCGTCATCCATTACCGTGAAGCGTAGTTCATCATCCAGCCACTGGGTGGCAGTAAGTTATTCAGGACTCCAGAAAGATTGCTGGTTCGTTTGTTAGGAAAGGAAAGCGAATAAAATAAGAGGACAAATACCTAAACCGATCATTTTAGAATGCAGGTTTCATGGCTGCCCTTTTCAAATAGATGTTGACCCTGAAATTTACTGATGTTTGTGAAGTTTGGCACCCCTGATGTACTGTTTTAAAAAAAAAAAAACAACCAAAATAAACGTTTTGGCACATGTGTACGATGAGTATTCCAAAAAAACACGAGCAGTGGTAAGCACGTTCGCCTCACAGCAAGAAGGTCCCGGGTTTAATTCCCGGGCTCGGGGCGTTTCTGTCTGGAGTTTGTGTGTTCCCCCGTGCTTGCGCGGGTTTTACTCCGGGTACTCCAGTTTTCTTCCACACAGTAGCACAGTAGGCTGATTGGCAGCTCAAAATCGGCCTTTGGTGTGAATGGTTGTGCACGTGTTGGCCCTGCGATGGTCTGGCGAGTTGTTCAGGGTGCACCCCTGTATAGATTAGTTATTACCGTATCATGAGGTACGGATTATTTATTGCTCTGTTCTGACATGTATGTTCTGATCTGCTTGTTGTTCTCTCTCAGGATCGAATCCATCGACAAAATGGAGTCGGATTTTAAGAACTGTCACATGTTCCTGGTCACCATTCTGAACAAAGCCGTGTGCAGAGGATCGTTTCCTCATCGTGAGTCTCCTGCTGGGCTCCAGCCGCTTCCTCTTTAATCACGAACACGCTCGCATGTCCCCGAATTTCCCCTTAACGACGCTCCGTCTTTACCTCTGTGTTCTAATCTTCCAGGTGACGTTTAGTGTTTAAATCACATCGCCGTCAATCTCTCTGAGCTCTGGGTTTCAAGTCCATTATTTAATAAGCAGATAATAAAATTTCTGTTGGAACCAGGTGTAGTGAGGGCAGAAAATGATCACTTGTTGCTATAGTAACCAAGGCTAAAGTGTTCTGATTTGTTACTGTGGTTACCGGGGTAGCGTGAGCATTCACATTTGTTACTACAGTGTAGAATGTAGTTTGTTGCGAGAGTATCGAGGTGTGGACTGTAATTCATTCCTGTAGTAGCAGGAGAAAAGCGTTCTGATTCGTTGCTATGGTATCTGGGTAGAGCGTTGTAGTTTATTCCTCGAGTATCTGGGCTTAGTGTTGTAATATGTTACTGTAATAATCAGGAGTAGACTGGTGATTTGTTACCATAGTAACCCGGGCTAAGGCGTTGTAGTTTTTTACTGTAGAAACTAGGAGTGGAGTGGAGCGGAGCTTTATAGTTTGTTACTATAGTAACCAGGGGTACAGCATTGATTTTTTTACTAAAACATTGTAATTTGCTCCTGTTGTCACCAGGGTACAGCGCTGTAGTTTGTTAATATGGTAACCAAGGGTAGGGTGTTGTGTTTTGTTAATCTAGTAACCAGGGCTAGGGTGGTGTTGTTTGTTACTGTAGCAACCAGGGGACGACAGTTGTAGTTTGTAACCGTAGTAACCAAAGTAGATCGTTGTAGTTTGTTACTCTAGTATCCAGGGCTAGGGTGTTGTAGTTTGTTACTTTAGTAACCAGGGGATGACTGTTATAGTTTGTTACTGTAGTAACCAAGGTAGAGCATTGTAGTTTGTTACTATGGTAACCATGGATAGCGTGTTGTAGCTTGTTACTCTAGTAACCAGGGTTAGGGTGTTGTAGTTTGTTACTGTAGTAACCAGGGGTGGAGCTGTATCGATTGTTACTATAGTAACCAGGGGTACAGTGTTGTATTTTTTACTATAGCATTGTAGTTTGTTACTGTTGTAACCAGAGTAGAGTGTTGTGGCTTGTTACTCTAGTAACAAGGGCTGGGGTGTTGTAGTTTGTTACTGTAGTCACCAGGGGTAGAGTGTTGTAGGTTGTCACTGTGGTGTACTCTGTTACTATAGCGCTGTAGTTTGTTACTGTAGTAACCAGAGGAAGCGGATTGTAGTTTGTTGCTCTACTTTCATTAAAAATGACCCTTCGCTGAAAGAAGTGCAAATTAAAAATATAAATAATTTTATTTACAGATTTGTAAATTTAAACTTGAGGTTGTTTCTCCTTCCCGTTGGTGTTACATGAATCTTTTCTCATTTCTGTTTCCAGTGGAGTCTCTCGCGCTGTCTCTGATGGCAGGCTTTGAGCAATGTTGAACATGTCTCACCACCAGGGCGGCGCCGTCGTACAGCCCCTCCGTCAGCCTCTGTGGAGGAACCGAATCGTTCACATGGCGGAGTTTCTTCAGCTGTGAAACGCAACGCATCTCGTCTCCACTCGACACGGCGTTCCGCTGCAAACTTTCACAGGAATCGTTTTTCAAGCCGTCAGAAGTGAACGAACTACAAAAGCAACAAACCATTTCAGTACGTGAGCCGTGTTTAATACGTCATCAGAGTTTAAACGTGAGCCATGTTTAATACGTGATCGGAGTTTAAACGTGAGCTGTGTTTAATACGTGATCAGAGTTTAAACGTGATCAGTGTGTAATAGCTGCAGTTATGACAGTATGTTGTGTAAAGGTTGTATATACGTTTGTACATCAACTAATTGTGTATTTTTTGCTTTATTGATGTTTCAGCTCAATAAATAAGATCATTAATGTGAACCCTGGACATTTCCGACTATTTCTATATCATTATATCAGTTTAAAATATAATTCTCTACATAAAGTCATTTTTATATGAAGTATAAACGATATAAATCATTGTATATTCATTATTTACACTTATTGTATATATATTTGTCTTCAAGGCAGCCCTGCAAAAAATAAAGTCGACATTTTACCATTTATGATGTCATAAAATTCACATTTTACTGATAAATATGAATATTTGCATTTTATAATTCAATATAATTTTTAATTGTATTTAATTACTATTGTATTACAAAATTAAACCTAAATAAAATACTTTTATATCTTAAATTATATTCAGGGAGGCACCCTTGGTGGCATAGTGGGCAGCACATATGCCTCAGAGCAAAAAGGTCCTGGGTTCAAGTCCCATGCTGGGCAAAGGTGTGGATACTGCATGCTCTCCCCTTGCTTGTGTGGGTTTCCTCCCACAGTCCAAAGACATGAAGAGAATAGGCTCTCCCAAATTTCCCCTCTGCGTGAGTGTGTGTGTACCCTGCATTCACCCACTGTTGGCTGAGATAGGGTCCAGATGCCTTGCAACCCAAATAGAATTAATGGTTCAGTGAGTAAGCCAGACACGGTGAGTAAGTATATTGTAATAATTCATAATAATTTGAAATGAAACAGTTATTTATTTTTATTGTGTATAATAAGAAGTATTGCATAAAACTAATGCTGTTAAATTAAATATCTGCTTTTTTAAAAACCAAAATAAAAACAAAATACAGCCTACAAATAAGAAAGGAATAACTCAGTAGTTTTTCTTATGTCCTTATACAGTTTTATATTTCATATATTTACTTATTTATTATATGAGGGCTGGAGGTGGGCCGGTGGTGCTGGATTACTGATCCCAAGGTCGGTGGTTCAAGCCCCACTATCACCAGGTTGTCCCTGCTGTCCCCGAAGTGCCGCTAACTGGGTTATCAAAGGCTGGCAGTGTCTCTCCCTGTCTGTGGTGAGAGGGATGGAAAAGAGCCATCACTGACTTTCATCAAGAGGAGCTGCAGAGCCTTCAGCGTGTTTCTGCCCCCTGATGGCCTGGCGAGCAGTCCAGGGGTACCTCACCCTTGTCCAGAGTCGGCTGAGATGGGCACCAGCCTCCATGAGACCCTAATTAGGATTAAACACTTTAGAAAATGAATGGATGAATGAATTTACTGCCTAAAAAGTGAGCAATGTTCCAATTTTTGCCTGTGATGTTGAGTCAGATGAAGTGAAATGACCCCCCCTTGTGGCAGCGCTTTAAACTGTGCCCTCTGCTGGCAGCATACTAAAACGGCGCCCTCTTGTGGCCGCTGTGTAAAATGGCGGCGGAGTTTCGTGTTGAGTTTCCCTGTAGAGAAACGGGAACTCCTCCCGACCTCCGCCTGCCTGTGCGGTTTCTGCTGCAGAGGCGGAAAAAGCAGGATTTCTTCGCGTTTTACAGTCAAGTTTTATTTCAGATTTAACGCCGAGGCCTCGAGGGATCATATTTACTCGGGTGAAGACTTCTGCGCTCGGTGTGAGCTCGACAAATGAAGATTTAAGTGAGCGGGACGTGATCGGATTCTCCCTGGAAAAGAAAATTAGGGTGGGTGTTGGACTTCAAGTGAACAACCTGAGGAAAAGTTTTACGAGTTCGAGTTTGGGCGTTTTGCCGCCTCTGTTTGGTGATAGTTTGTTTTCTGTTCGAGTTTTGAGTCAGAAAATAGGTTTAAAAGAATCTTTATTTGGATGTAAAAAGAGAAAGTAAACGAGTTTAAAACACTTTTCCTGTTTGTGGAGATGAATGCTAATGCTAACGCTAACGCTGGGCCTCTGTGTGGAAATCTGGAGTTGACAAATTCCACACTGATTTAAAAAAAAACAAAACAAAACAAATACACACATTAATCAGAACAAAACACCACATTTTACCATTTTAATATGATAATATTTTAAATAATTTTACATACTGGCTGTTTAGTTTACTGATCACAAACTATAATTGAACTCTTATTTTAAAATTAAACACTTAAAAGTTTATTAAATTGGTGATTAAAGTTCGTAAATTTCCTAAAAAACTTTATAAAGATGTGACAAACAAGTCCAGCATAAAAAAAAGTAAGCAATTAAAAAAAGTGTTATTTTTAATTTTCTGAAGTGTTTTATTCCTCTTATACCACAATATTGTACCAATGATTCCATGTTTCTGTTTATTAAAGTCCTCCGCTGTGTTTTTATCCGTTCCTGGTTTTATTATAACGCTGTGGAACGTTCAGAATCCAGAGTTCCTGTTCTCACTTGGGTTACAGCAGCTGAACTCTTCCTTCTCCAGCGTCTCTGTTCCCTGTTCTCCCAGTGCTCGCTCGGGTTTCCTCTGGGTACTCCGGGTTCCTCCCCATCTCTCCTAAATTCAAATTTAAGTTCTTATTAGAGCAGCACGTCGCCCAGAGTTTAACCCGGAACAGATTTCAGTTCATTCTGCCGTATTTAAAGTCATTTAGCTTTGAACTGGTTACATTCAGAATCGGACTCCTGGTTACCGGCTTCTCTCTCAGAGGTCGATCTCCATTCAGATGGGGGCAGCTGTGGTGCTCTGGTTTAGGGCTGTGGGTTACTGATCTGAAGGTTGAGGGTTTGAGCCCCGGTACCAACAAGCCTCCAATGTTGGGCCCTTGATCAAGGCCCTTAACCCTCCACTACTCAGATGTACAAAGATGTTTTAAATGTAAGTCTCTCTGGATCAGATCGTCTGCCAAAGGCAATTGGTGCCGATGTATTCTACTGCATTTAAGATCTACAGGGATCCCTCACTTTTGGTGGTTATTGTAGGGTCGAGACCCGACACGAACACCGAATTTCTGTGAAGTAGGATCGACCCCCCCCCGACTGACGTATACGTACATGTATATAATATCAATAAATACATATTCAACAATATAAATGCTTATAATAACAATTAAACAGTCAAAAACAACACATAAGATGTAAATAAATTAAAATACATACTTGGAATTGTACAGAGATGTAAATAAAGTGAGAAATGTCTTGAGTTTAGCCTTTTCTGTCTCGAATGCTGTTGTTTCAGAGCCGAGTCCCAAACCGGAGTCAGTAGTGAGCTTGCTCCCTCTTCCTTAACTTTTCCCCTATTTAATAGTGAAAGATTTAAGTGAAAGGCCGCAAGGTCACTACCGACTTGGTTTGGAACACTGCCTCTGAAATCTCGCAAGCTGATTGGTCGAGATGAATTTCCCAGCTTTAGAAGAGGCTGGAATCCGAGTCACGACACCTCGTGGCATTTTGTTGAACTTTATATATATATATATATATATATATATAATTTTTTTTTTTTTTACTTATTTATTTTTGATGAATGTTTAAAACAATCCGTGATGCACTGAAGCCGCAGAACTTGAAGCATGATTTAGTGAGGGGTCTGTGTGTATGTATGTATGTATGTGTGTGTGTATATATATATATATATATATATATATATATATGTGTGTGTGTGTGTGTATGTGTGTGTGTGTATGTATGTATATATTAGTTCTGTATATCTTGATGGAAAAATATAATTGGGATTTGATGTGAAATGCTTTCTGTCCAGAGTTTCATTCACATCAGACTGTTAAGTACGTCCGTCAAACAATGTCTTCTCCGGAAATCCACAGTGACCGTCACTGATACTGCAGTTAATAATGTATACGAGTGTAATATATAAAACTAATGTTGGAAACCGGCTGAGATGACGATTTTATTTTTAATGCAGGGAAGGAATTCATATTTTAAACGTCTTCATACAGCTGAGCAGTTGAGGGTTAAGGGCCTTGCACAAGGGCCCAACAGTGGAAGCTTGGTGGTACTGGGGCTTGAACTCCCAACCTTCAGATCAGTAACCCAGAGCTCGAACCACTGGAGATGAGGATTGCTTTCTCGCCCTGGAGACTTTCTTCCACAAATGTTCCAGAAGTAAATTCAGGAAAATAATAATTAAATAAATAATAATAAAATTAAATTAAAAAAAAGCACAGCTAAAGTGAACTCTCCGGCTGTTTCTTAGAGACAGTGTACCTATTGACACTGAATAATAGTCTGTTATTAAATAACCACTGGGTTACAAAAACGCATGAAAAAACTGTACAGTCGGCGGAAATAAAAGGGAATCTGTCAGGTGACCGGAAACAAAGGTTTTTTTTTTTTGCCTTAAATCTCTGTGTGTGACGTTAAGATCAATTTTATTACGCATGTCGTGAGAGAGACAATTTATATCAGATCACATCAAGTGTACAAATAATTCTGACCCTTTAAAAAGTCCCCCCCCAGTTTAATATGACGTGTCTTGTTATGAATCCTCTCACTGTTTGTTTTTAACATTTCTTTGTTTTTAGATGTGATTTCACCCCGATAAAATGCACAGCGCTCATTCCGTGTGATTATTTTGTCGTTTCTTTTCTGGAGTGATTTCTGTGTAATCGTCTGTAGGGAAACATGAGAGAAAACAGAAACTGTACAAAGGGAGGGGGATTGTTGGGTGAATTTTGGTTTGAGTGAAACTTTTTTTGTTTTGTTAGAAAGTGAATCGACTCTGAATCAATTCGAGTTCGGGAAGTGAATCAAAAACCTGCCTCCTGGCCCTTTTAAAGGGGCCGCTCTCTCTCTCGGCTCAGTAGAAACGTAGATGTATTTATTGACCAGTTACTTAATTCATTTTTTCAAAAATACAGATTTGATCAAAACATTTATTGAATGTTTGAAGTTTCTGGAATGCCATATTTGTTGGCGTGTGTAACAGCCATGACCACACCCTTTTGCTCTTATTCAGATTTATTATCATTTGTTTTCTTATGAAGCCAGTCAGTGAGAATGAAACCCGCTGTGATTGTTACAGGACGTCGTGACACCCCGGATACGACACGAGAAAGTGAATTTTTGAAATATTGGCATTTTTATCGGCAGCTGCGCTCACCCCACGTCTCTCGGCCATGTCCTGATTGATGATAGAGTGGTATATAATCTTGACTTGACAATCAAAGTGAAAGTTTGGAGTCCACTCGCGGTTGGAGTGGGCATGACCACGCGGGAGATATAATCTCATTCAAGAGCCGAAGCTGAGAGACAGGATGCTTGGCAACAAGACAGACAGACAGCAGGCCTCTCAGAGTCCAAACTGATATGTGAATATAATCAGATGAAAATATCAGTGGACCTGTGCATGTGAAATATTAGGTGTTGAGTTCCCTTCCAGGAGACGTTTCGGATGAGTGTGTGTGTTTAAGGGGCAGGAAGTGTCTCTGTGAATTGAGTGGGCAGTGGAGGTGCTTTGATCTTTTCGGTATAGTTGTACGTTTGTGGTGAACTCTGTCATTGTTTTTATTTTTCTGAGACGCCGCGAGTGAACTGACCGAACCTGTTCTTTATGCTGTGTGTGTTTGTTTTGAGACGCTGCACAGAGTGATGTCACGTTTTGTAGATTTGTTGATGCAGAAATCAAGTGTACAAGACATTTATTTGTGAGTCTGCGCTCGTCCCCGCCCCTTCCTCAGGAAATATTTGTGTGCAAACCTGTACGGCGTGAAAGCTGTCATTAAAAAAGTTCAGAAACATTTGCAGTTCTTTCCTCCGCGCCGTTTAAACGTGTTGCATCTGAGCATCTAAAGTGCTGAACGCTCTCCGTGCATGTGTGGGAGAAATGTGTGAAAATGACTGTAGAACAGGGGAAACTCTCTCACTCTCACTCTCTCTCTCTCTCTCTCTCTCTCTCTCTCTCTCTCTCTCTCTCTCTCTCTCTCTCTCCCTCTCTCGTTCTGTGTGTGTCTCTTGTCAGCCAAAACATTTCACACCATCCAGGAGTCACTGGAGCATTTCGGTGGGGGGTTATTATAATTTCATGTGCTGCACTCGGGTTGATAGATCCGGCCGAGATGGTGGTGTGTGTGTGTGTGTGTGTGTGTGTGTGTGTGTGTGTGTGTGTGTGAGACAGAGAGTGTGAGAGTGTGGCTCAGTAAAACTGTCACAGTGATAGAGGTTTTGCTCTGTTAGGAGATGATCAGCATCTATCCTGGTCCAAGCTGTCCGACCCGCACTGACACCGGAGTGGATTAGTGCTGGGACACAGGGGCGGCCCGTTTCTGCTGGTGTGTGGTTCTGGGTTTGTGTTCTTTCACTACGCATCCTCATTTTCTGCTTCTTTTTATCTCTTCTGTAACCTCTCCGTCTCTCTCGTTCTGGGGTGGAAGAGTAAAACATTACCATCTGCACCTATAAGAAAATAGTCAACCCCTTAACTTTCTGAATTTTGACCCGGTTTATTCTTCAGCTCACCATAGCGAGCTTCGGGTCGCAGTATGGAGCATGGGTGGTAAAGCGAAGATCTCACATTACAGGTTGATGTACGAGAACCACATTCTGTGACCGTTACGGCACCTGTTGTAAAAATGTGTGCAGTGGAACTATGCACTTGCCTGAGAGACGTGAGTGTCTGCACGCGTACCTCACAGCTGTCATGTCGAACGGCGGTAACTTCAATGTGCATGCGGCCGTCGCTGTCGTCTGCTGCACAGCGAGACCTGCCGTGTTGAACCGTCCATTACCATACAAGGGGCGGGTTGTTTATATGCTGGCGTGCAGCTCTCGTGAATCCCTGATTATCACTCTTCAATGCACAGATCACAGAATTGCGATGGCCAGCAAAGATGGCGGAAAAGAAGGACTTCTGGTTCAACAAACAAAAAATATGTAGAGGTCTTTTTTTGGGGGGATTGTTCCCCATTTTTCCCTAATTTATTCCTATCCAATTCCCGCCCGTCAGGTGTTGCCTTCCCTATCAAACAACCACCAGTGACCAGGGAGCGGCGAAAGCCTGCACACGCCCCTTCTGTGACATGCGGTGTTAACCATCCGCCTCTTTTCGAACTGCGGTGACATGCGTATTTGTGAGCGGGTCTAACACACTCGGAGGGAAAGCGCTATCCTCCCTCTCGTATGAATGAGCTCACACGCCCGTGATTGGCTGGCGATCGCTGTGAGTGACAGGGAGGTGAGCGTATGCCATCCCTCCCTCCCTCCCGTGAGAGCTCGGCCAATTAGCTCATTAATTAAAGGAATTAAACATGTTAATAAAAGGTGGGTTTTATTATAAATGTACTTGAAATGTATTTTTAAGCTTAAACAGACAGAAAAAAAACTTTAGCCATGGTTAATATAGTTTTATATTTCCAATACCTTTATCTGATTTTTCATGGTAATAATCTCTCTCTCTCTCTCTCTCTCTCTCTCTCTCTCTCTCTCTCTCTC